>CM076580.1:1304694048-1304926782 GCA_034641835.2 Pinus albicaulis
ATCTTAAGATCTCTAACGACAAAATTTGAGTCAAAAGTTTTTGCTCTAGAAGAAAAACAGGATCTTCAAAATCTTACCATGGTGCAACTACATGGCATACTAACTGCATATGAAATGATAAGAGGAGGACCATATGAAGTCAAAGAAGCCATCTTTAGAGCTTCTACAAAAGGGAAATATGTACAAGAAGCAGAAGGATCAGGATATATCTCAGAAGAAGAGGAGGTAAATTTTGTAAAGAAACTTCAACTTGGCACAAGACGATTCAGAGGTAAGCTTCATTTCAAATGTTTTAATTGTGGAAGAGTTGGTCATTATGCTGCTAAATGTCCTCATAAAGAAACCCCTGCAAAAGGGAAGGAAGTAGCAAGAAGGAATAAGAACCGGTCTAGCACTATAAAAGGTTACTATACTCATGAAGACAGTGATGGGTTATCTTATAGTGAGGAAGAAGGTGAACAAGATCTTAGACTTCTCATGGCATTTGAAAATGAATCTAAAGAAGAAAATGATACTTTTATGGATGCTCTAGAGGACAATGATTTTCTTAATGAAAACAATCAACTCAAAATATGCTTAGAATAAAGTAAAATAATCATAGAGACTCTGAAAAATCAGATTGAAGAAGAGAAGAAGCACAATGAAAAATTAGAATGTGAAGTGGTGAGTCTAAGAAAAGAAATTTAGAAAGTAAAGACTCTGAATCTTAGATTTGCTAAAGGATCTGAAACCTTAGATGAGATTATCAAGGTACAACGTTCTCCTCTTATAAAGACAGGTCTTGGATATACCGAAGAATCTTCTCAGGCTTCAGCACCAAATTATCTAAAAGCAGCTACAACTGGTCTACAAAATTCTGCCACTCAGCAAGGGGATAAAGAATCGTCACAGGTAAAGCATGATCAGCTCAAGTCAAAGAACTTCAACAAGAATACTTTCCAAAGAAACACCAACCAACAGGTAAATTCGAATAGAAGATTTCATGATCATAGAAATTTCTACTTCAATGGACAATGTTTCTCATGTCACAATTTTGGTCATAAAGCTGGTCAATGTGTTGCATATAAAACTATGACAAGAGAAGAAAGAAAGAAAAGGATTGATATTGGAACAAAGAAGAATACCTATAACAACTTTTCTCCTCTTCAAAATGAAGTTGAATGTACTTATTGCAATAACTTTTGCCATGAAGAATCTGAATGTAGGATCAAAGTCCAGCTAAAATAACATGTTCCTTCAAGCACCAAAGTATGGAAAAAGAAGGATTTGCAGGTTGAAAATTGTGGTATAGCTTTATTTGCAGAAGGTGAAGAAAATCAATGGTACATTGATAGTGGATGCTCAAAACACATGACAGGTGACCAAAACAAACTTCTTGCATATAGTGCACTAGAAAAAGAAAAGAATGTTACTTTTGGAAATGATACACCTGTTTTTATTAAAGGAAAAGGGTCTGTTTTCCTAAAAGAAAAGGTGAAATCCAATAATGTCATGTATGTGGATGGATTAAAACATAACCTGTTAAGTGTAAGTCAAATGTGTGACCAAGGAACTAAATTTGTCTTTAGTTCAAAAGAATGTGTGGTACGTGATCTTGATATTGGTAAAACAATTATAAAAGGAAACAGAACTCCAAGCAACCTGTATGTATTGAAGAACTGCAAAGAACAATGTTACTTGAGCAAATATTTAGAAAATTGGCTATGGCATAGAAGGTTGGGGCATCTGAGCTTCTCTCAAATCAACAAGTCAAGCAGACTTAAAGTTGTTCGTGGCCTTCCCAATATTACGCTACCTGAAAATATCATATGTAAATCTTGCCAATTCGGTAAGCAGACCAGAGTGAAATTTAATGCCAAAGAAGGATCATCAAGTGGGCCTCTTGAACTCATTCATACTGACATATGTGGACCTGTGAGGAAAAATTCACCACGTGGTGAACAATACTATATCTTATTTATTGATGATTTCTCTAGAATGTGTTGGATTGGGTTGCTTAAACACAAAGATGAAGCATTTGAGAAATTTCAGATATTCAAAGCTCTGGTTGAAAATGAATTAGATCTAAAAATCAAATGTCTTAGATCTGATCAAGGAGGTGAATATACATCAAATGAATTTCTTGAATTTTGTGAACAACATGGCATAAAAAGACAGTTTTCTGTAGCAGGCACTCCACAACAGAATGGTGTAGCAGAAAGAATGAATAGAACGGTTCAAAAAATGGCTAGAGCCATGCTTGATGATTCCAGAACACCTGACACATTTTGGGGAGAAGCAGCTCATACAGCGGTAAATATTCTCAACAAGGCACATGTTCGTGTAAATAGTGACAAAACGCCATATGAACTCTGGTATGGTAATCCTCCCACTGTGAAGCATTTTAGAGTTTTTGGGAGAAAATTATTTATCAAAAATAATGATGAAAACCTTGGCAAGTTTGAACCAAGAGCAGATGAAGGAATACTTCTTGGTTATTCCTCTCAAAGTAGAGCATATAAATGTTACAATAGAAGACTTCGAAAGATTGTTGAATGTATTGATGTTGTTATTGATGAGTCTCCTGCAGCTCCAAAAGAAGAAAAACAAACAACAGATGAAGGTGATGATGACGTATATCCTTCTACATCAAATAGAAATGATACAGAAAGTGAACCAAATGAAGAATCTGGAGATGATTTATCTGAAAAAGCTCCATCCAGATATGTTCAAAAGAACCATCCAGAATCTCAAATTTTGGGTGACAAGGGATCAGGGGTACAAACAAGAAGGACTCTTGTGGGATCTTCTAGCTATCTGGCATTTCTATCCACTGTTGAACCACACAATGTCAATCAAGCTAGCAAAGATGAATGTTGGATTCAAGCCATGAATGAAGAGCTTGATCAAATTGAAAAGAATCACACTTGGGAATTAGTTCCAAGACCTCATGACAAAAATGTCATTGGAACTAAATGGATATTCAAAAACAAGTTAAATGAGAATGGGGATGTTATAAGAAATAAAGCTAGACTTGTTTGCAAGGGGTATGCTCAACAAGAAGGTATATACTTTGAAGAAACTTTTGCTCCTATAGCTAGACTTGAAGCCATAAGAATGTTTCTTGCTTTTTCAAGCTTCCAACAAATCAAAGTTTATCAAATGGATGTTAAATCTGCTTTTCTCAATGGTGATCTAGAAGAAGAAGTCTATATAGAACAACCAGAAGGATTTATCTTGGGAAATGATGAAAAACTTGTTTGCAGACTTAAAAAGGCTCTATACGGTCTCAAACAAGCTCCAAGGGCATGGTATTATCGTCTTGACAAATATCTGCATCAACAAGGTTTTTCAAAGGGGTCTGCTGATAGCAACTTATACACAAAAATTGAAAATGATAAACTATTGATTGTGATTGTATATGTTGATGATATCATTTTTGGAAGTAATGAAGAATCTATGAGTCAGAAATTTGCTTCTGTCATGCAGCAAGAGTTTGAAATGTCTTTACTTGGGGAACTAACATTCTTTCTTGGCTTGCAAGTGCATCAAACTACAGATGGTATATTCTTATCACAAGAAAAATACCTTAAGCAAATTCTGAAGAAGTATGGCATGGAAGAATGCAAACCTGTAAGTACACCAATGATAACCGGATGTAATCTCAGTTCTCATGATGATTCTCCCACGGTGAATCAACCAGAATACAGATCTATGATAGGAAGTCTACTTTATCTCACTGGGACTAGACCGGACATTATGCATGTAGTTGGGATTGCTGGACGATTCCAAGCTAATCCAAAAGAGTCTCACCTTTAGGCTGTCAAAAGAATATTCAAATATCTACAAGGAGCTCAAGACTTTGGTCTATGGTATCCAAAGAATGTTGATCTTACTCTTCATGCTTACACTGATGCAGATTGGGCTGGAAATGTTGATGATCAGAAAAGCACTAGTGATGGTGCATTCTATATGGGGCCCCAGTTATTATCTTGG
Source organism: Pinus albicaulis (assembly GCA_034641835.2). Taxonomy (NCBI): domain Eukaryota; kingdom Viridiplantae; phylum Streptophyta; class Pinopsida; order Pinales; family Pinaceae; genus Pinus; species Pinus albicaulis. The sequence continues at coordinate 1,304,698,024 of CM076580.1, forward strand.
TTCGGCAAGAAGCAAAGTTATATTGCACTATCTACAGCAGAAGCAAATGTCATTGGAACTAAATGGATATTCAAAAACAAGTTAAATGAGAATGGGGATGTTGTAAGAAACAAAGCTAGACTTGTTTGCAAGGGGTATACTCAACAAGAAGGTATATACTTTGAAGAAACTTTTGCTCCTGTAGCTAGACTTGAAGCCATAAGAATGTTTCTTGCTTTTTCAGGTTTTCAACAAATCAAAGTTTATCAAATGGATGTTAAATCTGCATTTCTCAATGGTGATCTAGAAGAAGAAGTTTATATAGAACAACCAGAAGGATTCATTCTGGGAAATGATGAAAATCTTGTTTGTAGACTTAAAAAGGCTCTATATGGTCTCAAACAAGCTCCAAGGGCATGGTATTATCGTCTTGACAAATATCTTCATCAACAAGGATTTTCAAAGGGGTCTGCTGACAGCAACCTATACACAAAAATTGAAAATGATAAATTATTGATTGTGATTGTATATGTTGATGATATCATCTTTGGAAGTAATGAAGAATCTATGAGTCAGAAATTTGCTTCTATCATGCAGCAAGAATTTGAAATGTCTTTACTTGGGGAACTAACATTCTTTCTTGGCTTGCAAGTGCATCAAACTACAGATGGTATATTCCTATCACAAGCAAAATATCTTAAGCAAATTCTGAAGAAGTATGGCATGGAAGAATGCAAACCCGTAAGTACACCAATGATAACCGGATGCAATCTCAGTTCTCATGATGATTCTCCCACGGTGAATCAACCAGAATACAGATCAATGATAGGAAGTCTACTTTATCTCACTGGAACTAGACCAGACATTATGCATGCAGTTGGGATTGTTGGACGATTCCAAGCTAATCCAAAAGAGTCTCACCTTCAAGCTGTTAAAAGAATTTTCAAATATCTTCAAGGAACTCAAGACCTTGGTCTATGGTATCCAAAGAATGCTGATCTTACTCTTCATGCTTACACTGATGCAGATTGGGCTGGAAGTGTTGATGATCGGAAAAGCACTAGTGGTGGTGCATTCTATATGGGACCCCGGCTAGTATCTTGGTTCAGCAAGAAGCAAAATTCTATTGCTTTATCTACAGCAGAAGCAGAATATGTGGCTGCCGCATCTTGTTGCACTCAACTCCTTTGGATGATGCAAACCTTGCAATATTTTCAAATCAAATGTACACCTCCTATCTCCATTATGTGTGATAATACAAGTGCCATCAGTATCTCAAAGAATCCTATTATGCATTCAAAGACCAAGCACATTCCCATCAAGTATCACTTCTTACGTGAACAAGTGCTTGAACAAAAGGTGAAGTTGGAGTATGTTCCCTCCAAAGAACAAGTTGCTGATATATTTACCAAACCTCTACCCAGGGAAGCGTTCGAATATCTCAGACAGAATTTGGGTGTTGTCTCTGCCTCTCAGAAGATCAGATCTGATTAAATTCATAAGATTAAAATGGATATGCGGGTTTCCTGAAGGACAGTCACGTATATACGCAAGTTTATACACAGAAAGCCGTGTATGGTTGGTTGCTGACAAATTTTGTTTGGGGTCAGCATTTTTCAGCACAGCTGCAGTGTTGTTTGATATCTCTGATGTTATATGGTATATCTGGTGATGTTTCAGCTCTCATAGTTTTGTTTCACTCTCTGATATTTGATGAAGATACCTTGATGATTTGCTGTTGAAATTGTTCAGGATGCACAAGCTAAGGGGGAGATGAAGGAGTAAACTGATGTACAGGTTCACGGGGAGCACTAGCCTTGCTGAGTATTATGCATTGCTAGCATTATGATTCTGAAATATGATCACTTTCTTGAAGTCCTATTTGGTTTTGGTTATAAAAATTCATATTTTTAATTTGATGTAAAGGTCATGTTGAGACCTATGATGTAAAATTGTAATATTCAATCATGTAAGGACTTGGTCAATTTTTGTAAATCCACTTGGTTGGATAGTTGAGTCAAAATTTGTAAACCCACTTGATTGGGTACTTGAGTCACATATGTAAATCCACTTGGTTGGATCTTTGATGTAAGTATGAATCCTTGGTGATAGGAAGGTCATAGAGTAATGTACTTCTTTGATAAATATGGTTGAAGATTCAGCTTGAACTCAGGGGAAGCATGGTAACTTCAGTACACATCAGATCTACAGCGCTCTTCTTTCTACATGAGGAGAAAAACCTTGTGTTGGTTTTGATCCGCCCTTTGCCCTTGATGTCAAAGGGGGAGAGTAACATGGTGTTTGAATAGGGGGAGAATATCATGTATCTATCTGTTGTGGTGAATCAAACACCATCGTGGTTGCCATCAAGTCCAAAGGGGGAGATTGTTGGCAATATGATGCAGAGTGTTGTCCTTGATGGCAACTCACTTGATGAAGATGATGGCAACCTACTCGATGAAGTTGTCCTTAATGCTTGATGAGTTTATTAATGATGTAAATCTAATGTTCTACAAGCAGCTGAAAAGTACCAGAGAAAGAAATATCAGTAAGGGTCAGAACAAAGATGAAAAATGTGTGTCACAAAGAATACGCGGGTTTGTTAAGGAGAATTAGCGTATGCACGCGGAAAAATATGTGGCAAGTCGTGTATGCCTAATTGCGCTCTAAATTTTTAAAATCAGGAGACTTTACCATGGTATTGACCCATTTTATTGAGCGTTGGATTGTCTATTTGATCCTGTCCAGAAATACCATCGGAAGGTGTGTGGTTTTGGATCATGGTATTGAAAAAGGATAATCTATATAAGGAGAAGAAGATCAGTGTGCTATGGGTGTGCAAGTGTGTCTGGGATTTAATGAATACTTCACTCTGAAGTCTATCTATATGGTTGAACTATGTTCTTAATCGATAGATCTGAATCTATGATGCAACTATGAATGTGATGAAGGGTCAAATACTCTAGATCTAGAAATGATGAATCTCTAGGATGATCTGAAAAGAAGTAATGAAGACCTGGCACAAATCTATTGAAGAAATAGAAGAAATCTGGGTAATTTCATAGATCTGGTCTGTTCTGCAAAGTTTATCTTTTATAGATCTATACACAGGTTCATTTCATGGAAAGCGCGTGTATACACGGATCTGTTTAAACAAAGGCGCGTATGGACTGTTAGGGTTTTACTGAAAAGTGCACAGATGTATACGCGGGTTCGCTTCATTAAAAGCGCGTGTATACGCGGATCTGTTTAACTAAAGGCGCATATGGTATCTGAATTTATAGTTGCTCAAGGTTGAATGTGATTCTGCATATCTATTCTGAAGTCTAGGTTATCTCTGATATTCTGGCTACAGTGGTTTCATTGTTCTGTTGGAAGGAATGGGCAAAGTATGATTATTGATAAGTGAAGGGTTATGTTGAAGTGGTTTGATCCAGTTTGGAAATTGATGATACGTGGTCTGCAGTGGTGCTAAGGGTTGAAGCCTTCAGTAAGGGGGTAGTAGCTCCCTTCCAATAATAGCTGGTAAATAAGAGCAGGGGGTTGTAGCTCCCTTACTGGAGAGGCTGGTAAACGAGAGAAGGTTGTAGCCTTCTGCAGGTGGGTGCCTGCGTGTTAGTATGAGTCTGCACCAGTACATGATTGTAAGAAGTTTTCTTTATATATAATAAATATTCAAGACTAAGACAACGACAGCGGTGGTTTTCTCCCGAATTGGGTTTCCACCTTAAATCCTGGTGTTCATGTGTGTTGATGATGTGTGATAATTTATTCTGTTCTTAATGTACCTATTTACTGCTTACTTAACATCTGATGAATGAATAAAGCACTGATCTAAGTTAAGAATTAAGTGCATAATTAGATCTATGTGCATACGCGAGTTTCCTTCTAATTATCCGCGTATATACGCTAGTTTTGTTCAGTAAAGTAGTGTATGGGTTTAAAAGAAAGAAAAATAAAATAGTTATTCTGTCTGCACTAAATACTGATTCACCCCCCCCCCCCCCCTCTCAGTATTTTTCCAACACAAACGTATCTAGATGATTTACCAGTGCATTCAAGAAATTGGACTCATCACTTGATGCATTTGAGAGCCATTTTCTTACGTTGTTGACACTACAAAATATGCCTCAATCCACATAAATGTGTGTTTTGTGTTGATTCTGGTTGTTTTCTTGTATTTTTAGTCTCAAAAGAAGGATATCGAATTGACCCTCTAAAGGTTCAGGCCATTCTTGATTTGCCTACGCCATCAAAGTTACTTCAAATATAGAAACTTCAAGGAAAGGCTAACTTCCTAAGAAGGTTCATTCCAAATTACGTTGAAATGGCTAAAGGATTTACTTGACTCTTGAAAAAATGGGTTCCCTTCCATTGGGAACAAGTTGTTCAAGCTTCTTTTGATGTTGTCAAGGACACTCTTGTCCGAGCATCATTAATGTATCCTCATAATTATCAAAAATATTATTTCCTATATATCATCATGACTAAAACGACTATTGCTATGGTACTGATCCAAGTAGAAGATGGAATTGAACATCCGATCTATTATTTGAGTCATAATCTCAATGATGTGGAATTTAAGTACTCATACGTAGAAAAGCTTGCCTTGGAAGCTATTCAATTTATCCAAATATTTTTCCATTATATCTTGCTAAGAAAAAAAAAACTATCATTTCGGATTGCAACCCCATGACTTATATCTTATCACATCAATTGTTGGGGGGGAAATATTAAAAATGGATTTTCATTTTTCAGGAATTTGATTTGGAATTTATCAAATCCAAGTCAAATAAGTCTTTAGTTTTGGCATAGCTTCCCTATGACCTTCCCTCTGATAGTACTGCAACTACGTCAGAACCATCAATTCCAAACGAATCTCTATTTCTGATCAGATCATTTGATCCTTGGTACGAGGATTTCATCATTTATCTCCAAACCCAAAATTTTCGACCTAATACCTCTTGCTCTAAACAACGACATATTTGATACCAAGCCAAAGATTATCTGATCGTCGGGGATACACTTTATCGTCATGGTGTCGATACCATTTTAAGGAGGTACCTCACTCATGAGGAGGCCGAAAAAGTGTTAAATGATTGTCATATTGGGGCATGTGGTGGAAATTTATTTGGTTATGCTACCGCACAAAAGATACTCGGCGTCGGTTACTTTTTCCCTACTATTTTTTGAGACTGCATCCTCGCGGTTAGAACTTGTCATGCATGCCATATTTTTTATTGTAAAATCCGTAAACCGCGAGCGCCAATGCATTATGTTGTCTCTGCGAGACCATTTAAAAAATGGGGTATTGATTTCATGACCTGTAACCCTCGTTCGTTCGGGGGGCATGGTTATAATATTGTCGCAGTCGACTATTTTACCAAATGGGCTGAAGCAATGCCTACATTCAACAACACAGGACAAACAACTGCATTGTTTTTCTTTAATCATGTTATTACACAGTTTGTGGTCCCACAGGCTATGGTTACAAATCATGGGAAGCATTTCGCAATCACATGATCGCTGAATTAACTGCCAAGTTAGGATTGTCACATGATAATTCTACTCCTTATTATCCACAATCAAATGGACAAGTTGAGGCTATCAACAAAATTCTTAAACGTATGCTTCAACGAATGATAGGAGTTCGTAAAAGAAACTAGCATTTGATCCTACTCTTCGCCTTGTGGGTGTATCGAACCTCAGCGAGAAACGCAAATGGATTTAATCCTTTTCAATTGGTTTATGGTCAGGAAGCTATCTTACCAATCCAATGTGAAATCTCATCGTTAAAACTCGCAATAGACTTGTTACCTAACACCTCAGAAGAAGAAACACGTCTCCTTAACCTCATCCATCTTGATGAAACACGTCGTGAAGCCCAATTGGCCAATGAAGCACATAAGAGACGTATAAATTCACAATATGACAAAAATGTCTAGCCTCGCATTTTCTCAAAGGGTGACTTGGTCCTTCTTTACGATCAAGAAGCTGATGTAATAGGTACAGGAAAATTTGAGCCATTATGGCATGGCCCCTATATTGTCAAAAGAGTTCTTGCTAAGGGCGCCTATGAGTTGGTTGATTATGATGGAATTCCGTTGGCACAACCTAGAAATGGGTTGTATTTGAAATTTTATTATGCTTAATCATGAGCATAGTAATTTTTATCCACCTATAAAATTTGTCATATCAAATGGTGGCTAAATCATTTTTGAAGCCTTCAAGAAACAAGTTTTATTGCAAAATTGTTAATTCTTGAAGTCTTATGAAGACATCTTATTCTTTGATTAATCTTCACTGTTGTTTCCCTCTAAATTATGAAAATCTGTTTTTTTCATGATAAAAAAACTGCCACAAAAAACTCCATTTTCCCCTCATTTTACCCCTCCTTTCACTACAAACTAACCTTCATGTTTATCCCCTTTTCCCATAAAAATCCTCCTTGTTTCCATTATTTCCCTTCTTCCATTCATAAATCCCATTTTGTAAGGTTTAAAGCTCCTTTTTTGGACCTTACCGAAACCCTCAAATCCTTTGAAAAACCTTAAAAAAACCATAAACCAAAAAATTGTTCCCTCGTCCTACTGTCTAAGCAGTTAGGAATGCTGGCATTCCCTCGTCCTACTGTCTAAACCAAAAAATTGTTCTTAAATGTTATTTTCATTATATGCTCATTAAAGATAGACTAGAAAAGTGATGGTTTGCCCTGTTTTCTAGCTTCTTTCTCCAAAGGTAGTTATGAAAGTTTCCCTAAGAGCATGCCGAAAGGAGTTTAGATTTAAAAGTATCTTATCTGATCTTAGGCTGCACTTTGTCTTCCTTATCTATTTTCATCCCTTCTGAAAGTAATTATGTGGATTACTGGATTATTTTTCTATTGAGTTAGCTTTAATATGAACTTGTCCAAAGAAGTCTATGGTTAGCCCTATCCTTTGGTTTGTTTTAAATAGTTACTTAAAAGGCTTTTCTTGTTTGGACAGACTAATAAATCCTAGTTGAAATTATTGTCTGTTTCCACCCCTTAAACACTTTTATTGTTCCATTCCATCATTCAATCTTAAATATCTTGTGATATAGATGACTTTCCCCTTGGACCACTCTTGAAATTGGTGCACAATTAAACCCTTTTATGACTCCATAGCCCAATGCTCTAAAAACAAGCGTCATATCTATCCTATCAGCCGAAGTTTGTTCTGATTTCTTGCAACTTCACACCTTTGAAACTCTTTCATTTAGGACCTTCCACTCAACTAAAAATCATGCTCAACCATCCAAAATCAAACAAAACCCTTTCTCTTAATAACTAGCCTAATATCATACCCATAAAAGCCTTAAAGATAAATCAATCTTTGCACTTATCGAGAGATCCCTCTCTGGATTGAGGAGGGCTAGATCCTAGAATCCCAAAGTGGTTCAAGTGTTCTCTCTGCCGTTTGTATTTTCCAATATTGTAAGTTACAGGGAGCTAACATTTCTGGTGACTCGCTGGGGAATTCTAATTGAGATTACACCTACACAGGCTTAAGGACCTCAGGAAACTTCTTGATTCAATGACATTTGTTCTGTTAACTAGTTGAGCCACCAAAACTAACATTTCTGGCGACTCCACTAGGGACTTATTTGAGTCAATTTCATCTTAAATACTCTTAAGACTCAGAGCACCCATAATCTCCTTAGATTGGTATTCATAATAAACATGGTGGTGGAACCATAAAACATTTTACCTCCTTAGGAGCTAAAAATTTTCCACCTGGCGACTCCACACTCTAAAACTCCCAAAAGACCAAATGACTCCACTAGTAGAAGACCTTGAACTGATTTAACAGACACAGTGACCTCTTTTTCTGATTTACAAACATGGATTTAGATATAGATCCAGAAGACAAACATATGGTCATGATGGAAAAATTAATGTACATGCTTGGAAAGAGAATGGATAGGTTGTTGGTTAATATGAATATTGATGATCTATAGCAACCTATGCTTTTCCCTCATCAAACACAAGCCCAATAATTTTAAGCCCAAGAAAGTGACCAAGATATGCATCATGATAAAAACCTTATACAAGATGATGAGAAAACTTACAAAGAAAGAAATAAAGAAGGTTGTCAAGAAATTTTTGATTGCCTTCCTATGTCTTGTACTATGCTGATAAGAGAACTTCATGACCAAGATAAAAAAAATTCTAGTGAGCAGTGCTTTGATGAAACAAGTAGCTACTTTAAAAATGCATAATCTAATGTAGATATAAACTATCCCCATATAGACTCCCTCTGAAGCCATAAACCATACTGTCATTACCAAAGAAGAGCAGACTGGATAATGTAGAAGAAACAACTCATGAACCTTATATGCAAACTGAGTATCATAATAATCATGAGGAATTTTTTGAAACACGAGAAGATCAAGAAGCAATAGAAAATCCTCAAATTTTCCCTACAAACTTAAGTGAAGATCTCCTAGAAGAGGCTCAAGAAGACATCCAGCCTCAAAATTAGCCTTTACAAGAGACAGAGAAATATTGTGCTTCTGTTCAAAGGAACATAGAAACATCTTCCCCTTTGACAGAAAAAGAGATAGATCAAACTATTAATAAATAGTCAGTCTCTGAAACTTCTTGCAAAACAAATACTCTTGCTCAGTCACATAGAGAACTTTGTTGTAAAGATGCAGAAATTTCTTTTGATGATCATGAGAAAGAGGGTAGCTCTTTTTCTGTTTATACTGAAAGAAAAATCTCTCAAGTTGACAGAAGAAAAAATTGATCAAATACTAAGCAAGCAGCTACCCTCCAAACCATCATCTCAACCAGACAGTCATGAACATGGTGCCTATTCCATAGAACAATCCAATGGCACTCAAGACAAAGAGGGTAATAAGGAAATTAATGATAATACTAAAACTAGTCCTCTTTGGAATATGAATTTTGATGGGTCGTGTACTAAAACTAATGCAAGTACAAGAATATGGATTTACAATACAGGAAACAATCATTCTGAAGCCCATTCATATAAATTGAGTTTTCAATGCACAATTGACATAGTAGAGTATGAGGCACTCCTCTTAGGGCTACATTTATTGAAAAAATTAGGAGCCGAGAAGATAAAAGTTCATGGAAACACATAATTGGTAATTAGGCAAGTGAAAGAAGAATGCATGGTAAAACATCCCAGACTTAAATCTTATAGCAATGATGCCATGGATTTGTTAAAATATTTCAAAGAATTCCAACTTATCCTTGTTCCTAAAGACCAAAATAGTTTTGCTAGTGGATTAGCCCTTGTGGCTAGTACATGTTTAATACCTTGGGAGAGCAAACAATATACAATTCAAGAAAAAATCAGACCAGTTGTCCCAAACAATAAAAGATACTGGAAAAAAATTGAAAGAGAAAAACAAATAGAAGACTATCCTACTGAGGATATACCATCTTTTCAAGAAGAAACTTCTCTCATCACTGATATCAATCTGCCATTCAAAGAAGCTAAATGTATATCAGAAGCAAGCATAGATTTAGAGAAAGAAGAAATTTCACTGATTGTTGTTTTGCAGGTTAAGAATGATGATACTTTTAAGCAACGTACTGAAGAGATAGTTCTCAAAGCTGAAGTCTTGGAAGCAAACAATCTACAAGACATGGAGGGCCAAAAATAAGAGAATATTCATCTTTTATATGTTGATCCTTTTGAAGAGTGTGTGGAAGTCCCAACTGGCTCAAATTATCAAGCATGGATCCTTTGCAAGATCCAAAGACATGAAAAGTTGTCACCTGTGATATTCTTGGTTTTGAAGATTAATCTTCAAAAAGTATTATGGATACCTCTGACAAACAGCCAGAGTTTCTTCCTCTTTCTGACACTACTCAACTGGTTACATTGGAATTTTTGTATCATATGATAATGTAAATACTCCAAGTTAGAATAGGCTAGATAGTAATAGCAATAAAGCTCAGTGTTAAGCAATTAGATAGTTGGTGATTTTTGTCTTCAAGGAAAAATAAAAATAAAAAAACAATAAAAATATAGAAAAGAGGGCAGAGAGAAAACAAGAAAGGTACAACCCCATACCAAAAAAGAGAAACAAAATCTGAAAGTGTGCAAGCTTAAATGCCACTCCTGAAAAACACACTCCTAGTTAGTCATACAACCTAATCATGACTAATTAGTTTTTAAATTGACTTCTGATAGGTTAGTGAATTCGATTTGCCAAACAACTTAATCTTGGCTTATCAGTTAGGAATATTAGGATAGAAAATAAAGGTTCAAACAAGCTCAAAATCTGAACCTCATTTTTCATAAGAAGAATGACTCTAATTTGTTTAAATCGTGATTCAAAGATAGAAGTAAACTGGTTCTAATAAGCTCAAAACTTGAACCAGAGAACAAACAAAAAATAGCTCAAATAAACTCAAAAATAGAGCTGAAGGAAAGAGAAGGATGTGCTTAGAATTTTCAGATCTTAAACCTTCACCATTTTGATTTAATTTTCTGCAAAATAATATCTATGTGCAGCTTTTTTTTATGCCATAGATCAGCAACAAGTTAGACTGTTCAATCCTAACTTGTATGCTTTTAAATTTCTATTTTAGAAGTTAGAGAATAAAAATTTGTTAGACTGTTTAATCCTAACAGATAGTAGATTAGGTAGAGAAGCTTATGAACTCAAATATTTAATCTGAGTTCATGGAGAAATAAGAAGTAGACTTAGATTAGTTTTATGCTTTCAAAAGAATAAAATGTTTGTAAAAGAGTTTTCCAATCCAAGTGCACTCTGAAAGAAGAAAAAATGTTAGATCAGTAGGATTGGGTAGGCAGAAAGCTTGGTTTGATAGTATTTTGTTGTCTTTCATGGTTGTTAACATTTTTCAGAGCAAAAGAAGATCATCCAAGTGAAGAAAGTTGCAGCCCAATGGATGAGGCACTGATCAACCCCCCAGAGAATACAAGTCTGAAGTTCTTGATGCCTTCAAAAAGGCACCATCCCCATGTGGAGCCACTATTAGCCACCTATAAAATTTGTCATATCAAATGGTGGCTAAATCATTTTTTAAGCCTTCAAGAAAAAAAATTTATTGCAAAATTGTTAATTCTTGAAGTCTTATGAAGACATATTATTCTTTGATTAGTCTTCACTGTTGTTTCCCTCTTAATTCTGAAAATCTGTTGTTTTCATGATAAAAATATTGTTGCAAAAAACTCCATTTTCCCCTCAGTTTACCCCTCCTTTCACTACAAATTAACCTTCATTTTTATCCCCTTTTTCCCATAAAAATCCTCCTTGTTTCCATTATTTCCCTTCTTCCATTCATAAATCCTCTTTTGTAAGGTTTAAAGCTCCTTTTTTGGACCTTACCGAAACCCCCAAATCCTTTGAAAAACCTTGAAAAAATCATAAAATGAGCCTTTTTTCATTATAGGCCTAAGCCCCATTGGGCTAAGCCCTAAACCACTTCCCAACCATATACCCATGCCCTGGAACCAAGCATTAAAGCCCGAAAGCGCTTATCGCATCAAAAACTTTCGATGGGTGCGTTTCTTTTGGTTACATAAAGTTCCGATGCTGATTGGCTCCCTTTGTATAAACTCTCGATCCCTTGTATCTTTTCATATACCCTGAGGCTCCTTAATCAGGTGCTAATCATAAATAAAACCCATCCCCGATGCAATATTCCTTTGTATTTCATAAAAATTTGGATTTTCTTATGTTTCAAAGGGTTCCATCGGTTCACGGTTTAAACAAATCCCGACCGTTGATATTAAACCAATCAACGATCGGCCAAATCTCGCATCGGATATTTCATTGGTCACAATTCAATATTTTATTTCCCCCTCCCGATTGGCATTCTCCCGATGGGTTCTCCGCCATTGATCTCCCCCACCAGATCCAAATCCGACGGCCCACATTGTTTTGTTTCACAAGCCTTGTCCCCCGCTGTGACCTCCTCCAATTCATTCCCCGCCGTTGATCTGGCCCTCAAATCAACGGTCCACATCTAATTGCATCGGCGACGCTTACCCCTTTCCTCCTCTGATCGCAAATCTCCGATTGCATCTGGGCTATCCATTGCATAAGATCCGACCATCCAGATCATTTCTCCAACCTTTGTTAAAATCATAAAACCCCCTGTATAATGTTTTTTTGGGCGGTCTCCGCCATTGATCTCTGCAAATAAATGGCCCACACTGATCCTTTCTTTGCCTAATATTTGATTCCATTTAACCCCGAGATTAAATCTTCGTCGTTGATATGTTTCAATCCAATGGTCCATAACAAACGCAATAGGCCCAACTCCTTTGGGTCCTACCTGTCCCAGATTTGATCTCATCCGTTCATTTCTTAATCTAATGGTCTAGATTGAAACCGCTTTCCCCTGCCCCCACCTCTTTCCATCCTTGCATCTTGTCAATATCGCACTTTCTCACAACCGTCCGATCTAGGACCCCTGATCTGATAGCAAACGCTCTGTTTTGCGTAACTTTAAGCCTAAATGATAATTCCTAAAAATCAAGCGATATGGGTGGTTTTGAAATGCTACCTGTCGGGCTCTAACGCATATCACGTTTGAAAAGTGAAAACCACCCCTCCTCCATTTTCTTGCGCGAAACCAGTTGTTTCTCCACCCGAAACCGCTTTCCCCATTTCCATTGCATTTCATCGCGTTTATTCCCCGCCGTTGATCTCTGCAAATCAACGGCCAGCATTCAATCTCACATTTCTTAATCGCCCTCTGCCCATCCTCCAAGGGTCTTCTTAGATCAACCTTCGTCATTGATCTCCGTGGGCTAAACTAATCCAACGACCTAGGATCGTTCGGAAACCCAAATTTCCTCTATGCCTTTTTCATTTTCGATTAAGGTTTTTGACCCCTTTTCTTTGTATTTTCCGTCGTTTCATTATAATGTGGCCCTTTGCATTATATTTCCCTCGATAAATCTCGACCGTCGATCTTTGCAAATCGATGGCCCTGACTTAATCTCTTGCACCGTTTGTCCAACCGCTTCCATCTGACCCCCCGCGATCAATCTCCACCGTTGGATGCTTTCAACGAATGGCTGCGCTCTAAACCTAAGCCTCCACAGCAGTCTGACCCAAATACACAGGATTTTTCTAATTTTTCTTGTATTATGCAGGTTTCAATGGTTTTTTCCATTATGTTAAAGGAAAATCAAAGGCCGGGGATGACGATCCCTCATGCCTTTATTCATTAAAGGGATCATTCCACAGGGTTTCCCATCCAAGTTTGTCGGTGCCTCATGAACACTGGCACCATTATTAAGCCCTACCTGCACATCAACAAGACATAGCAAAAATTAATCAAGTAAAGAGTATCAGTATTAAAAGATCCAGTCACAGCAGAGATGAAGGATCGAAGATGGTTTACACAGTTTGAGGGATTATGGCCTAAAACGATAATCAAACACCTAATCCACTCAATTAAACATAGTTAAAGAACAGAAGATGAGAAATTAGGCCAAATTAAGCCTAATTCACAAATTTGAAGCAAATTAACAATATTTAAAGAAGGACAAAGCAATTCAACAATCCGAGGAGCCTCCACCACCACATCAGAGGCTAATTGCTTCCTCACCAACTACCAAAGGCCACCTGTAGCCTCAAAGCATTCAAAAGATGGCATAGTTATTACCAGAATAGAGGATATTAGCGTAAAGACAGCTCAACATCTATTTCAAGCCAAAGAGACTTATTGAAAAATATCAGCAGAGTTATTACAAACTTGACACAGAGCCTTAAAGTCAATAAAATCTCCCCAGCGAGCCTAATACTTAACGTAAGCCAATTAATACATAGAAATATCTGTAATCTTATCCATTGAGCCCCTCAAAGGCCGAGAAGCATTAAAACTATATTAATTGAGTCTGCATATATTTTCTCTCATTCCACCTCCTCATTTTCCTATAAAAACTTCTTGAGGAGCTCATTGTAAAGGGCTTGTTGTAGAACTTTGAAATATACTTGTGCTCGAAACTTTCTATATTTAAATAGTGTTCAGAGGCTCTTGAAGCTCTGTTTGTGATCAAATGAATTAGGCTGAGAAGAAAAGATGATTTCTGAACTGAAACATTGGACTTGAAGAATGTAACTGGATTGACATCAATATACACGCTGATTCTTGGGCTCTTGGTCTATATCACTGGTGAAGTGCTTCTTTCTGTGATATTGTTTTGCCTTTCATGTATGTCATTTTTTTCACTATTCTCTGATAAAGAACAGCAAGAATAGAGTTAGGATTTACTATTTACAGTACCCTTCTCTGACTGATAAGCTTTATCCCAATTTTTTCCTCCAAATTGTGTATTTAAGAATGATTCAATACAGTCTAAGCAGTTAGCAATGTTGGTGTTCCATTGTCCTACTATCTAAACCAAAAAATTGTTCTTGAATGTTATTTTCATTATATGCTCATTAAAGATAGACTAGAAAAGTGATGGTTTGCCCTGTTTTCTAGCTTCTTTCTCCAAAGGTAGTTCTGAAAGTTTCCCTAAGAGTATGCTGAAAGCAGTTTCGATTTAAAAGTATCTTATCTGATCTTAGGCTGCACTTTATTTTCCTTATCTGTTTTCATCCCTTCCGAAATTAATTATGTGGATTACTGGATTATTTGTCTGTTGAGTTAGCTTTAATACGAACTTGTCCAAAGAAGTCTATGGTTAGCTCTGTCCTTTGGTTTTTTTTAAATAGTTACTTAAAAGGTTTTTCTTGTTTGGACAGACTGATAAATCCTAGTTGAAATTATTGTCTGTTTCCACCCCTTCAACACTTTTATTGTTCCATGCCATCATTTAATCTCAAAGATCTTGTGATATAGATGAATTTTCCCTTGGACCACTCTTGAAATTGTTGCACAATTAAAACCTTTTATGACTCCATATCCCAATAGACCAAAAACCAGCGTCATATCTATCCTATCAGCCGAAGCTTGTTCTAATTGCTTACAACTTCACACCTTTGAAACTCTTTCATTTAGGACCTTCCACTCAACTAAAAATCATGCTCAACCATCCAAAAACAAACAAAACCCTTTCTCTTAATAACTAGCCTAATATCATACCCATAAAAGCCTTAAAGATAAATCAATCTTTGCACTTATAGAGAGATCCCTCTCTAGATTCAGGAGGGCTAGATCCTAGAATCCCAAAGTGGTTCAAGTGTTCTCTCTGCAGTTTTTATTTGCCAATCTTGCAAATTATAGGGAGCTAACATTTCTGGCGACTTCGCTGGGGAATTTTGAGTGATATTACACCTATACAGGCTTAAGGACCTCAGGAAACTTCTTGATTCAATGACATTTGTTCTGTTAGCTAGTTGAGCCACCAGAACTAACATTTCTGGCGACTCCACTAGGGACTTATTTGGGTCAATTTCATCTTAAATACTCTTAAGACTCAGAACACCCATAATATCCTTAGATTGGTATTCATAATAAACATGGTGGTGGAACCATAAAACATTTTACCTCCTTAGGAGCTAAAAATTTTCCACCTGGCAACTCCACACTCTGAAACTCCCAAAATACCAAATGACTCCACGGGTAGAAGACCTTGAACTGATTAAATAGACACACTGACCTCTTTTTCTGATTTACAAACATGGATTTAGATATAGATCCAGAAGACAAACATATGGTCATGATGGAAAAATTAATGTACATGTTTGGAAAGAGAATGGATAGGTTGTTGGTTAATATGAATATTAATGATCTACAGCAACCTATGCTTTTCCCTCATCAAACACAAGCCCAATCATTTCAAGCCCAAGAAAGTGACCAAGATATGTATCATGATCAAAACCTTATGGAAGATGATGAGCAAAGTTACAAAGAAAGCAATAAAGAAGGTTGTCAAGAAATTTTTGATTGCCTTCTTATGTCTTGTACTATGTTGATAAGAGAACTTCATGACCAAGATAAAAAAACTTCTAGTGAGCAGTGCTTTGATGAAACAAGTATCTACTTTCGAAACACAGAATCTGATGTAGGAGGAGAAACAACTCATATAGGGACTCCCCCTCTAGTTTACAACCCATATCAGATTACACAGGAAGAGTGGCACCCTAATAATGTGGAAAAAACAACTCATGAACCTTATATGCAAACTCAGTATCATAACAATCATGAGGAATTTTTTACACAAGAAGGTCAAGAAACAATAGAAAATCCTCAAATTTCCCCTGCAAGCACAAGTCAAGATCTCCTAGAAGAGGCTCAAGAAAACATCCAGCCTCAAAATCAGCCTTTACAAGAGACAGAGAACTGTTGTACTTCTGTTCAAAGGAACATAGAAACACCTTCCCCTTTGACAGAAAAAGAGATAGATCAGAATATTAATAAACAGTCAGTCTCTGAAACTTATTTCAAAACAAATACTCTTGCTCATTCACATAGAGAACTTTGTTGTAAATATGCAGAAAGTTCTTTTGTTGATCATGAGAAAGAGGGTAGCTCTATTTCTGTTTATGCTGAAAGAAAAATCTCTCCTTTGACAGAAGAACAAATTGATCAAATACTAAGTAAGCAGCTACCCTACAAACCATCATTTCAACCCGACAGTCATAAAAATGGTGCCTACTCCATAGAACAATCCAATGGCACTCAAGACAAAGAGGATAGTAAAGAAATCAATGATAATACTGAAACTAGTCCTCTTTGGAATATGAATTTTGATGGGTCATGTACTAAAACTAATGCAGGTGCAGGAATATGGCTTTACAATACAGGAAACAATCATTCTGAAGCCCATTCATATAAATTAAGTTTTCAATTCACAACGGACATAGTAGAGTATTGGGCACTCCTCTTAGGGCTACATTTATTGAAAAAAATAGGAGCCCAAAAGATAACAGTTCATGGAAACGCAGAATTGGTAATTAGGCAAGTAAAAGAAGAATGCATGGTAAAACATCCCAGACTTAAATCTTATAACAATTATGCCATGGATTTGTTAAAATATTTCAAAGAATTCCAACTTATCCTTGTTCCTAAAGACCAAAACAGTTTTGCTAGTGGATTAGCCCTTGTGGCTAGTACATGTTTAAGACCTTAGGAGAGCAAACAATATACAATTCAAGAAAAATTTAGACGAGCTGTCCCAAACAATAAAATATACTGGAAAAACTTTGAATGAGAAAAACAAATAGAAGACTATCCTACTGAGGATATACCATCTTTTCAAGAAGAAACTTCTCTCATCACTGATATCAATCTGCCATTCAAAGAACCTGAATGTATATCAGAAGCAAGCATAGGTTTAGAGAAAGAAGAAATTTCACTGCTTGTTGTTTTGCAGGTTAAGATTGATGATGCTTTTAAGCAACATACTGAAGAGATAGTCCTTAAAGCTAAAGTCTTGGAAGCAGACAATCTACCAGACATGGAGGGCAAAAAATAAGAGAATCTTAATCTTTTATTTGTTGATCCTTTGGAAGAGTGTGTGGAAGTCCCAACTGGCTCAAATTATCAAGCATGGATTCTTTGCAAGAGCCAAAGACATGAAAAGTTTTCACCTTCTGTGATAGTCTTGGTTTTGAAGATTAATCTTCAAAAAGTATTATGGATACCTTTGACAAACAACCAGAGTTTCTTCTTCTTTGTGACACTACTCAACTGGTTAGATTGGTATTTTTGTATCATATGATAATGTCAATAATACAAGTTAGAATAGGTTAGATAGTAATAGCAATAAAGCTCAGTGTTGAGAAATTAGATAGTTGTTGATTTTTGTCTTCAAGGAAAAAGAAAATACAAAAACAATAAAATATAGAAAAGAGGGTGGAGATAAAACAAGAAAGGTACAACCCCATACCAAAAAAGAGAAACAAAATCTGAAAGTGTGTAAACTTAAATTCCACTCCTGAAAAACACACTCCTAGTTAGTCATACAGCCTAATCATGACTAATTAGTTTTTAAATTGACTGCTGATAGGTTAGTGAATTCGATTTTCCAAACAGCTTAATCTTGGCTTATCTGTTAGGAACATTAGGATAGAAAATAAAGGTTCAAACAAGCTCAAAATCCAAACCTCAGTTTTCATAAGAAGAATGACTCTAATCTGTTTAAATCACGATTCAAATATAGAAGTAAACTGGTTCTAATAAGCTCAAAACTTGAACTAGAGAACAAATAGAAAACGGCTCAAATAAACTCAAAAACAGAGTTGAAGAAAAGAGAAGGATGTGCTTAGAATTTTCATATCTTAAGCCTTCACCATTTTGATTTAATTTTCTACAAAATAATGGCTATGTGCGGCTTGTTTTTTATGCCATAGATCAGCAACAAGTTAGATTGTTCAATCCTGACTTGTATGCTTTTAAATTTCTGTTTTAGAAGTTAGAGAATAAAAATCTATTACACTGTTTAACCCTAACAGATAGTAGATTAGGTAGAGAAGCTTATGAATTCAACTGTTTAATCTAAGTTTATGGAAAAATAAGAAGTAGACTTAGATTATTTTTATGCTTTCAAAAGATTAAAATGTTTGTAAAAGATTTTTCCAATCCAAGTACACTCTGAAAGAAGAAAAATTGTTAGATCAATAGGATTGGGTAGGTAGAAAGCTTGGTTTGATAGTATTATGTTGTCTTTCATGGCTGTTAACATTTTTCAAAGAAAAAGAAGATCATCCAAGTGAAGAAAGTTGTAGCCCAATGGATGAGGCACTGATTAGCCCCCCAGAGAATACAAGTCTGAAGTTCTTGATGCCTTCAAAAAGGCACCATCCCCATGTGGAGCCACTATTAGACACCTATAAAATTTGTCATATCAAATGGTGGCTAAATCATTTTTTAAGCCTTCAAGAAACAATTTTTATTGAAAAATTGTTAATTCTTGAAGTCTTATGAAAACATCTTATTCTTTTATTAATCTTCACTGTTGTTTCCCTCTTAATTCTGAAAATCTTCTCTTTTCATGATAAAAATATTGCTGCAAAAAACTCCATTTTCCCCTAATTTTACCCCTCCTTTCACTACAAATTAACCTTCATTTTTATTCCCTTTTTCCCATAAAAATCCTCCTTGTTTCCATTATTTCCCTTCTTCCATTCATAAATCCCCTTTTGTAAGGTTTAAAGCTCCTTTTTTGGACCTTACCGAAACCCCCAAATCCTTTGAAAAACCTTGAAAAAATCATAAAATGAGCCTTTTTTCATTATAGGCCTAAGCCCCTTTGGGCTAATTCCTAAACCACTTCCCCACCATATACCCATGCCCTGGAACCATTAAAACCCGAAAGCACTTATCGCATCGAAAACTTTCGATGGGCGCATTTCTTTTTGTTACCTAAAGTTCTAATGCCGATTGGCTCCCTTTGTATAAAATCTCAATCCCTTGTATCTTTTCATATACCTGGAGGCTCCGCAATCAGGTGATAATCATAAATAAAACCCATCCCTGATGCAATATTCCTTTGTATTTCATAAAAATTTCGATTTTCTTATGTTTCAAAGGGTTCCGCCCGTTCACGGTTTAAACAAATCCTGACCGTTGATCTTAAACCAATCAACGATCAACCAAATCTCGCATCGGAGATTTCATTGGTCGTGGTTCAATATTTTATTTCCCCCTCCCAATTGGCATTCTCCCGATGGGTTCTCCGCCATTAATCTCCCCCACCAGATCTAGATCCGACGGCCCACATTGTTTTGTTTCACAACCCTTTTCCCCCACCATGACCTCCTCCGATTCATTCCCTGTCATTGATCTGGCCCTCAGATCAATGGTCCACATCTAATCACATCGGCACCGCTTACCCCTTGCCTCCTCTGATCACAAATATCCGATCGCATCTGGCTCGTCCATTGCATAAGATCCGACGGTCTAGATCATTTCTCCAACCTTTGTTAAAATCATAAAACCCCCTGTATAATGTTTTTTCAGCCAATATTCGCTGTTGATCTCTGTAGATCAATGGCCCACAATGATCCTTTCTCCACCTCATATTTTATTCCATTTAACCCCGAGATTAAATCTCCGTCGTTGATCTATTTCAATCCAACGGTCCATAACAAACGCGATAGGCCCAACTCCTTTGGGTCCTACCCATCCCAGATTTGATCTCAGCGGTTCATTTCTTAATCTAATGGTCCAGACTGAAACCGCTTTCCCTTGCCCCCACCTCTTTTCATCCTTGCATCTTGTCAATATCGCGCTCTCTCACAGCTGTCCAATCTAAGATCCCTGATCTGACGGCAGACGCTCCGTTTCGCGTAACTTTAAGCTTGAACGATAATTCCTAAAAATCACGTAATATGGGTGGTTTTGAAATGCCACGTGTCAGGCTCTAACGCACATCGTGTTCGAAAAGTGAAAACCACCCTTCCTCCATTTTCTTGCGCGAAACCAGTTGTTTCTCCACCCGAAACAACTTTCCCCATTTCCATTGCGTTTCATCGCGTTTATTCCCCGCCATTGATCTCTACAGATCAACGGCCAGCATTCAATCTCGCATTTCTTAATCACCCTCCGCCCATCCTCCAAGGGTCTTCTTAGATCAACCTCCGTCGTTGATCTTCGTGGGCTAAACTAATCCAACGGCCCAGGATCGTTTGGAAACCCCAAATTTCCTCTATGCCTTTTTCGTTGTTGATTAAGGTTTTTCACCCCTTTTCTTTATATGTTCTGCCATTTCATTATAGTGTGGCCCTCTACATTATATTTCTCCCGATAAATCTCGACCTTCGATATTTGCAGATCGACGACCCTGACTTAATCTCTTGCACTGTTTGTCCAACCGCTTCCATTTGACCCCCCCGCAATCAATCTACACCGTTGGATGCTTTCATCTAACGGTTGTGCTCTAAACCTAAGCCTCCAAAGAATTCTAACCAAAATACACAGATTTTTTCTAATTTTTCTTGTATTATGCAGGTTTCAATGGTTTTTTTCCATTATGTTAAAGGAAAAGCAAAGGCCAGGGATGATGATACCTCAAGCCTTTATTCATTAAAGGGATCATTCCACAGGGTTTCCCATTCAAGTTTGTCGGTGCCCCATGAACACTGGCACCATTATTAAGCCCTCTACGCACTTGCACATAAACAAGACACAGCAAAAACTAATCAAGTAAAGAGTATCAATATTAAAAGATCCAGTCATAGCAGAGATGAAGGATCGAATATAGTTTACACAGTTTGAGGGATTATGGCCTAAATCGATAATCAAATTCCTAATCCACTCAATTAAACACAGTTAAAGAATAGAATATGGGAAATTAGGCCAAATTAAGCCTAATTCACAAAGTTAAAGCAAATTAACAGTATTTAAAGAAGGACAAAGCAATTCAACAATCCAAGGAGCCTCCACCACCACATCAGAGGCTAATTGATTCCTCACCGGCTACCAAATTCCACCTGTAGCCTTAAATCATTCAAAAGATGGCATAGTTATTAACATAACAGAGGATATTAGCATAAATATAACTCAACAGTTATTCCAAGCCAAAGAGACTTATTGCAAAATATCAGCAGATTTATTACAAAGATGACACAGAGCCTTAAAGTCAACAAAATCTCCCCGGTGAGCCTAATACTTAATGTAAGCCAATTGATACAGAGAAATATCTATAATCTTCTCCATTGAGCCCCTCAAAGGATGAGAAGCATTAAAACCGTATTAATTGGGTCTGTAGATCTTTTCTCTCATTCCACCTCCTCATTTTCCTATATAAACTTCTTGAGGAGCTCATTGTAAAGGGTTGGTTGCAGAACTTTGAAATATACTTGTGCTCGAAAATTTCTATATGTAAATAATGTTCAGAGGCTCTTGAAGCTCTGTTTATGATCAAATGAGTTAGGCTGAGAAGAAAAGATAATTGTTGAACTGAAACATTGGACTTGAAGTATGTAACTGGATTGACATCAATGTACAAGCTGATTCTTGGAGTCCTGGTCTATATCACTAGTGAAGTGCTTCTTTCTATGTTATTGTTTTCCCTTTCATGTATGTCATTTTTTTCACTATTCTCTGATAAAGAACAGCAAGCATAGAGTTAGGATTTACTGTTTACAGTACCCTTCTCTGACTGATAAGCTTTATCTCAATTTTTTCCTCCAAATTGTGTATTTAAGAATGATTCAATACAATCTAAGCAGTTAGGAATGTTGGCGTTCCCTCGTCCTACTGTCTAAACCAAAAAATTGTTCTTGAATTTTATTTTCATTATATGTTCATTAAAGATAGACTAGAAAAGTGATGGTTTGCCCTATTTTCTAGCTTCTTTCTCCAAAGGTAGTTTTGAAAGTTTCCCTAAGAGTATGCTGAAAGCAGTTTAGATTTAAAAGTATCTTATCTGATCTTAGGCTACACTTTGTTTTCCTTATCTGTTTTCATCCCTTTTGAAATTAATTATGTGGATTACTGGATTTTTTGTCTGTTGATTTAGCTTTAATATGAACTTGTCCAAGGAATTCTATGGTTATCCCTGTCCTTTGGTTTGTTTTAAACAGTTACTTAAAAGGCTTTTCTTTTTTGGACAGATTGATAAATCCTAGTTGAAATTATTGTATGTTTCCACCCCTTCAACACTTTTATTGTTCCATGCCATCATTTAATCTCAAAGATCTTGTGATATAGATGAATTTCCCCTTGGAACACTCTTGAAATTGTTGCACAATTAAACCCTTTTATGACTCCATAGCCCAATGGACTAAAAACCAGCGTCATATCTATCTTATCAACCGAAGTTTGTTCTGATTGCTTGCAAATTCACACCTTTGAAACTCTTTCATTTAGGACTTTCCACTCAACTAAAAATCATGCTCAACCATTCAAAAACAAACAAAACCCTTGCTCTTAATAACTAGCCTAATATCATACCCATAAAAGCCTTAAAGATAAATCAATATTTGCACTTATAGAGAGATCCCTCTCTAGATTCAGGAGGGCTAGATCCTAGAATCCCAAAGTGGTTCAAGTGTTCTCTCTACAGTTTGTATTTTCCAATATTACAAATTACAGGGAGCTAACAGTAATTTTTTGTATTATATTGTATATATATATGTTGTTGATTTGCATTCACTATCTTGATTTGTTTTTAGATTTTTCTTGACTTTAGTAATCTGCTTTACATTTCATTATAGATGTCTGAATCTTTGAAAGCCTTTATTGGATATGCTGATGGTGCTATTCATAGTACGCAGAATCTATCCTCAGTAGCGTGGGCCATTTTCACTCCGAACGGTGAGTTAGTGAGTTATCAAGGGATTTGTATTGGTATATCGACGAACAATATAGCTGAGTATAGCGCGTTAATCGAACTTCTCTCTGATGTCATTTCATTTGGTATTAACCATATCATCATAAGGTTAGACTCACAACTTGTGGTATTACAACTTACTAGTGTTTATACTGTTATAAATCCAACATTGCATAGATTGTTCTTTAGAGTTCAACTTTTGGAAAGACACTTTGATTTTTTTCAATATCAACACATTTCCAGAAATTTGAACATGTTGACTGATTCATTAGCTAATCAAGTTTTAGACAAAAATTTGCAACATATGTAAATAAAACTTTCACATCATTGAATAGGATTGCACAATAAACATAGGAAAATACTGAAATCATATAGATAGATAGTTAT
Source organism: Pinus albicaulis (assembly GCA_034641835.2). Taxonomy (NCBI): domain Eukaryota; kingdom Viridiplantae; phylum Streptophyta; class Pinopsida; order Pinales; family Pinaceae; genus Pinus; species Pinus albicaulis. Next base: position 1,304,721,603 of record CM076580.1, read on the forward strand.
AGGTTTTTACAAAATTTGTGTCCAAGACACATTGGTCATCTGACCTCGAAATGTATGCAAAACTTCACAAGTAAACTAGTGGTTCTCATGGTAACATGCTATAGATCTATCTATCCTACGAAGTAATCACATCCAATGGTTAGGAACCCCAATAGTGTGTCGCTGCAGTCGCATAGGAAGCTCTTCGATCGGGCAATCCGGAATCCCGAAGGTCAAACCTTATATCTACTGTTGAAGCTTAGTCAGAGTCTCAGCCATATCAATATCTTGAAGGACTGCTCTCTTGGCAGCCCTCTCTTTCAGCACATCTTCTTCGCACTCCAGTTCCACTACTGGTTGAACATGACCAACATCTGCATTACATAAAACATTTAGTTTAGTCTTGGGAAAACATCAAAATATAAAAAAATTGTATAAACCTTAGGAAAATAAAAAAACATGGTCAAAACATTCTTACCCATTGCACCCCACTGAGCACCTTCTGGTAATGTTAAATCTGGATCTCCTCGGAAATGCCTGCGTATGCATACTCATCGATGGTGTCGATCCGTTTCCGGAACCAAGCAAAGAATGTAGTAGAGAACACAATATTCGATTGGCCTGCATGCCAACCCATGAGTTCTACCCATCTCTACATCCGAGGATTTCTAGGACTAGCTATATCCAGTGTCACATGTTGTGGCTGCATCAGTGGAATCCGTTCTAAAGCGAAGGATATAAGGATTGAACCATAACTAGAATTATTCCTCCTTAATCCCTTTGCTTTATTCATTTTCTCCTTTATCTAAGATAGAACAGCTTCATACCAGTTGAAGACTGTTGGCTCCATACACTCTAGCGCATATTGCATATACGATCTATTCACTACATGTAGTGTAACGGTGCCAGCAAGTTTAGCGATCGTGAAAGGATAGTTCTCAAAGGAAAATATTTGACATCCCAGATGTTTATTTTTCCATATTTTCTAGGTTTTGCCCCTGGATAGAAATACTGTAGAATACAATCCCTCACTGTCTCTCCTCCAATGGTAGACCCTGAGAGTGAAATGGGAAAACCTCTCCTCGACAAACCTATGAGAAAATACACATCCTCAACTGTTATGGGAACCACTTGGTTCTTAATATGAAATGCCTCTATCATCGGATCCCATGTTCGAACTAAGAACTCCAAGATTTTTATTTGTTGCCTCATTCCTGATAACTTGAAGTACTTAAGCAGTCCACAATCTCGCAAGGCTCTTACTGTACACAGATTATTTAAGGCAATCATACCCTGTTCTTCATGTTCTCTTTCCCTCCGTGTAATCGTTATTGTAATCCGATGGAAACCTGAAATACAACCATAGATCCATTAGATTCCATTCATTGCAAAAAATTAGGTCAATTTTGGGCATAATGAGAAAATAAAAACTTAGACTGCGCCCAACACACTCCCTAACAAGAGACAGTGCATTGCACATGCAAGTACACTTCACTGTACCTGCTATGCAACGCAGGTTTCGACATTCATGGGTGTGTTTCCCTCTTTTTGGGCATAATTTACCCTGGGGACCTTAAAACCCTAAAAAATTGTAGAAATTGGAGATGAAATGAATACCAAATGAAAGAGGAGGTTCATGGCACTAACCTGGATCAAACGGTGACAAAATTCATCCACAAAAACGATCGCAATCAGCAGATGAAGTTCAAGGGAAAAATCAGGTTCAGAGCTCCAAAATGAAAATGGTAACTATGGAATGGTAAAAATGAGTAGTGAAACTACTTTTAATAGTCATTTAATTATTTTCAAGTTAAATTTATTGCTATGACTATAATTTTATTATGTTTTTATCATGAAATAGGTATTTTTAATACATTTGATGTTGTTCTGAATAGGAAATACAAATGATGAACAGATTAGTCATGAAAATTTATTCAAAGAATGACTTGACCACAAAGCATACCTTTTCTCCTTATTTTTCGAGGTTTGTTAAAAATGAAAAAGGATTTGAAGCGCACTTTTATCTCTTTTTAGAGCTTCGATAACAGCAAAAAAGGAACCCCTGGAGTCTTATTTCAGCTCTTTTCAGACTCCGATAATATGAAAAGATTGTCGAGCACTTGTATTTTCGAGCTCGTAAAAGTAAATGAATTGATATCTACTTAGTATAAGTTTAACCCTTTTTCCAGACTAAGATAGATTATTTACGAAAAAGGAATACCTTGGTCAAACATGACCAAAGAGGTTCTCTCAGATATTATTTTACACTTTTTTTGGGTCTGAGTGACAAATTTACGAAAAATTACTTATGGAGTTTTCTTTCGTCATCTTTTTCAAACTCTCTAAATATTAAAAAGGTAGGCTATCACTGTCATTAAGCTCATTAAAACATAAAATAGTGACGGGCTTGTCGATCATGGCACGAATCGAGTTGCATTCATCGCTAGACTCGTTAAATTATTAAATAGTGATACTTTATTGACCCAAAGGGTTGAATTATAGATCAAGAAAATGTTATCCTCCTCAAGCTTGTTAAAAAATAAAGAGGTACTGGTGGACAAATGATCGGGGAAAATTTGGGAAAAGTGAGCAAAATTTCTTTATGGTAGCAAGTCGCTCTTGAACATGACACTTCCTTCACTCCATGTCCATGATTGTTTGGGTTGGGTAATCATCTTGATGGTTCATTCATACCTTTGTTTCATCATACCTTCACTTCGGTTTTGGGTCAATGCTGCCAACTCACCATAGTGTCCTCGATATGCTTAAGAGAAGTCATCCAATGAATAAACTCATCCTTCTAAAATACTCGTAAACCTTCATTCTCATGACTGTCATCCCTGAAAATTGCTATATCAAGTCATACCTTTGTCTCTGAAATTAGTAACTCCCATTTCGTAATAAGGTGACTTCCTGTCGACAATAAATCAATATCCACGAAGTTCACTTAGAAACATCAGATTCTAGTACCATGAGGCTTATTACAGTATCGACAAGATCCTCGCTTTCGGACCTTTGACTGAAAGATTTTGTTTGGCATTTGACATCAAATCATATATTCACGCCTCACGAAATGTACTACGGTACCTTGAGGGAAATTTTCAGTAATAGTGGTTCTCTCACATGTTTTAACATCTCACATCATTGGCTGGTAATCAAACGATGCCTTTCCATGTTCAACGACAAATCATATATTCGCATGGCTAGACTTGTACCTGAATGATCGATTGAACGAGATAAGAAGACCCCGAATCTATTTTTAGCCATCTGGGCCACGATTTCAGTATTGTTGTACACATCAATTGTACGGTGAACTTACATACAGATCATCATCCGAACATGGGCCTATATCTGTAGGCATGTCTGCATTGGGCAACATTCCAATGTCGACGAATTTCTGAATTATGTACATGTTATTAGATTGTTTATGTGCTGAACATGGGAATGCCTACCCTCAGCAACTATGATCAAAGAGTATATATCATGATGTAATGTATTGTAAGATTGATGTAGGTGACCACTCCGCTTCATCTCCAGCCCAGCACAGTGTAAAGCATCTCAATCAAATGTTTTTATTATTTTGACCTCATGCTTTAGGGGGGAATTGTTATAGGTTAATTTGGGCATCATTCCCAATGACTTGGTTAACTGGGCATCATCTCCAGGACCAATGACTAAGGATCTATCATCCTCTATCATTTCAAGTTGCTACATGCTCTAAAATGAGAATAAGACAAATCAAGCATGACTTTCATCAAGCAAAGGTTTCCAAGGTTTGAATTTTATTATATATCATATGAGAGCTCACCAATGCTATCTCTAAAGGGACTAAGTGTGTTGCATATGCAAGTATCCCCATGCAAGGCTTCTCTGCAAAGCACTTCCCGACATTCACAGGTGCGTTGGTCACATTGGGAGCGAAATTCTCATTGTTCTAGAATCTCCACTTGGCCAGTGCCTTCTAGAAGAGTTCACGTGTGTCAAGCTTCGAATCCAAGTGTCCATTTTACATCTACAAGATTGGGAACATGTCTTGCCTATTATTGGAAAGTCATTTATTGTAAAAAAACCTTCAGCTCCTCTACAAATTGAGCATAGATCTGAGTGCTTGAGAAGGAAGAATTTGAGTAGAAAAATGCCAGTGGATTTTCAATTGAGAGTTAGATTTGTGTAACAGCTGCTAGAGAGATTTATACTGTGATGAGGCTAAGAATTTTGTTGGAATGGTCACTTCAAATCAGTCACTAGGCTTTAACCTCTCCTTCTATCATCAATAAAGAATACAACTTACTTTTCCCTATATGTGTATGTATTGGCTTTGATTTTCCATATTGTAAGATCTTAGTTGATGTATATGGTTTATGCTTTACTAATTTAGCAAAATGTAATATTCCAAATGAGGAAAATGCTACAAAAATGAGAATATCTTAATATATTCTAAAGTTGGAGCTCCAACAATAAGAAAACATAACAATGGAGCAGCGATAACACTCAACTCATGGAAATGTGAGAGAAATCCATAGCCATCTCATTAAATAATAGCAGCAACAAATGAATACAAGATCTTGAGGAAAATGATACTCAAGATAAGCAATGCTCAACCTCAAGAGACTAGTACATGAATCATGACAAATCCACTGCTACACAATGTATACCAAGCTATGATGGTGCAGTTTTATAGAGAAACTGCATGCTACATATGTAAAATACATATATATATCAATACATGGCCCAATACAACATTGGGAGTGAATATCTCATCTCCCAAAGGCTACCTCATGTCAATCCTGGAAGGATTGGCTCTAAAATACAAAATCTGCAAAATGTCGGAGTTGTTGGGTAGCAGCTGCAACTTAGAAATATAACTGAATGGAGAAGACTAAAGATGTTGCAACCAATGACAAGATCTCCTCCAATGGATCTCTAGAATGAAAGGCTTATCCTCTCACCTAAGATCTCACCCTCCAAAGATATCTGCAAAGCCCCACTGCAAATTCTCCACTAAAATAACACAGTCACTGGATGAAACTGCGTTGTAGGGCTAGGGAATGAGTTTGAATTGATGCCAAAGTCTGCAATAAGCTCTATAATTCCTCCAATCTGATCTCCCAAGGAAAATATAGACTCTCCCTCTGAAACATAGTTGATGGAGGTGGTGTAGTGAACCCTCACTGCAACACCCAGCAACACAACATTATTCTGCTACAGAAATAACGCTGTCTTGATGGAGGATGCTTAGCCTCAAGCCTAGATGTGAGGAAAATTAATAACAATCCCTCAAGAGGCCTCTAAAGAAGGAGAAGGAATCCTAAACATGAATTCCCTAACAATTCTTGCTAAACAACAAAGAATGCTCAATTTTCTGAATAGACAATGAGATGAATAATACAAGCATGAGAAACAATGGTTGCCTTCCCCTCCTTTTAAACAAGTGAAATCCCTTCTCCATGGGTCCCACTCTGCTTAGGGTTTCCTCCACCAAATAACCCTCTTCCCATTCATACTGTGTTGCTTCTCTAAGTGTGCTCCACCTCTTGGCCCAAAGTTGTTGACTTGGTCAAACTTGACCTTGTCCACTTGAAAATAACCTTGTTCACACATGAGGGTGTGAAAACCAGCTCCAATGATGATCCCCTTTCATATTATGAGGGATTTTATTGATATTTTAATTATGCATGGGTCTCCTTACCCATTTATTATCCTCCTAGGTGAAATCAGCAAAAATTAATATTCCAAATTATTGTAGGAAATTTTTGGAATATTATAGTCCTCCCCTCCCAAATGTTGCTTTTCCTCAAGCAACTGTAAGGATAGAACTGGAAAGCCTCCTCTCAAGGCATGGAGTCTATGATGTGTTGAGGAACATCTTCCTCATGTGGATCCTCCATCCCCCAAGAAATCATCCATGCAAAATGAGTTACCTTCCAACTAGGCAACTCCTGGAAACTGTCCTCCACCTTTGGCTCTAGAAAAGTAGGTGGGATGAAAATTTTCTCATGGTAGACAATGAAGCCTACCCCACGCTGTCCATCTCTCCACTAATGATAAGTGTAGAGAGAGTGTTGATCCTGGGCTGCAAAATACTTTCCCTCAAGTGGAAAAATGAAGACTAGATCTCCAAGGATCTCTCCACCAATGCTGCAAGCCATGCTGGCCCAAGTATCTCCATATATGATGAGTTGGAAGTCATCAACATATGGCATCTCCTCCATCATATGGTTCACCCCACAAAGTGACAAATTTGTTGCTAAGGTAACCATATCATATCCCATGTTCCCCTTAGAACATGTAGTGCAAAGTGTATGGGAGTTTTCTCCCTCCAAGGACACATTCACCCAAAGTGTCTCTCCTCCAATCATGATCCCAAGGAAAGCTCTAGAAATATCAACCAAGGGAACCATAAGGAGAATCATGCTGGCTTCCATGTGAAGGAAAGGATAAGGACAATGGTCCCTCAAATGTAGCCAACGCAATTTGAATCTCCGCTGCCATAGAAAATAAAATGATGGGTAGCCTCCCCACCATTTGCTTGTTGCCCCAATCTCTTCAGAAGTATGGAGAAAGTGAATGATTTAATGTGCAATGTAAGTATGTCCTCCATGAGAAATCTCCTCCCCCTCTCCTCTTAGGGAGTGATCATCCATAATGGCCTTATGTAGACCATCAAATCTAGAAGGAAGAATAATCCTTCTTTGAGCAAATCCTTGCACATATATGGTCAAGAAATGCATACATATAGACAAGTTACTATGCAAATCAACAATACTCTTACCACATGCTTTTCTCATATAAATGGAGTGGCTCATAGATGAGTCTCCCCTCATCCTCAAAGGAAAAAGAGTTTACGGTGCAAACTCCTCCATCTTCTCATGATCCATGGAGTTCCTCCTCAAGTCCTTCAAGTGGTTCCTTCCACAAGAAGAAAAGAAATGTAGTGGCATTCATGGTTGGCCCATGGTTCCTCTTGTAATGTACAACATGTATAGTAGGGAGAATCATGCTCCCAATGGGCATTCTCAATCTCAAGCCCACTCTCCAATCAAAGCTCCCCATGAACATAGTGATACCAGTAATACATGGAAGAAAAAACCAATAAAAACAAGTTGTCACATGACAACTGGAAAGTGGATCAAGGTCCCACACAAGGAACCAGCACAGTGCATTCCTTGCCTGCATCAAATCAAACAAATGCAAGTGCTTTTCCAGCCACTTGTTTGCTGCCACAATCATTTTACAATATATATACATGGAAGTACAAAAGGGTGTCAATGGTGCACACCAAAATTCATGTGGCTTCCCCCACAAACCACAATGAGATAGCCAATATGAATGCTACAAATGGCTTCAAGTACATCATTATACAATATGCAAGAAGGAATAATCCTCCTTGGTACAATAGGCTGCTCATAAAAATAAAATAAGTACAAAACATAAGGTGAAATTGTACATTCTCCATCATGCACTTGAAGACTTGAGCTGAAATGGCTCAACTGAAAATGCTCCCTTACTCCCAATGAGTAGGAAGGTGGATGTGACATCTTCTCCATCATCATCCGGGCTATGCATCTCTCCATATTCTAAAATGTGTATTTTTGAATGCCCTACCAAATGAACTCCTCTGCCAAGGCAATATATGCATTGAAATGCATGGAAAAGAAGTCCTCATGTGCAGCATTCAAAAACTTCTCCTTGAGACTAGAATCTCTAGTCAAGAAGACTCTTCCATGTGAATATATGACCATATCATCTACCATGTATTTTTCACCTCCATCTGGGTCATCAAGAATAATGCATGCACCAAGATCCTTGGAGTACTCTACCAAGAGCTGAGATCTCCAATAAGGATCAATCCTCCTAAGTGACAGTGCTGGTGATCTGGCAGGTGAAGCTCTCCTCCTATTATTGTCTGCTACTTTGACATCCCCCATGCCAAATTTCTCCTCCAAAATCTTCACCTCTCCAAAATCCAAGAGTGGTGAATCCAAAGACAAAATGCTTCTCATCAATGATAGATCCAGTGGCCTCCCTAGTGGAATGCATCTATGTAGTGAGACATCAATGTCAAGAGTGGACAGTACATATGGTTGGGAAATCTTTCCCTTGCTCTCAAAGCGCAATACAGGTTGCCTCCCCTTTGCACTAGCTCTCTAAAATAGAGAAAGGTGTGTGCCTCTCATCACATGATGCTGCTCTTCCTTCCTCCATTCTCCTTCCAGCTGCAGTGCTGCACAATCATGTTGCTCACTGATTGTGCTTGGACCTCCATGTATGAGATCCTGGGGAATTCCTTGCAAAGCTGCAAGAATCCCTCTAGTTGGAGAAAGAGCTCCTCCTTCCTCTGTATGAGGTGCTAGATCAAATCTAGAAATGATAGCGATGTTGCCCTCAGCTTCCTTAACATGAGTGGGAAACCCTCCAATGATTGGATCCTCTTTTGGAAAAGGGATCTCTTTTCCTCCTTGTGCAAAAATACAAGATGAAGGTCTTGCCTCCAACAAATTATCATGCAAGATATCAGCCTCCTTCATAGTTCTCTGAATTGTTTTTGAGTCTATGGTTTCCTCCATCATATGCAAGGGTTTTTTTTGTTTGAATGTGTTTGTTTTCTCCACATGTGTTTCAGAATTTCTCCTACCAAATCTCCTCATAAAAGTTCTAGTGAACATTGCACAGGAAGAGGTATTTGCATTTTTCAAATTAAATGACTCAAATAACCACCATGCATAGACCATACCTCCAAAGTGCAGCACTGCTATTATGATGGCTTCATCTTCGGAAATCTAATGCTACTGCAAAAAGGTGTCTAGCTCTTTTATCCAAACCTTGGCTGAACAAGTAGGGGAACCATCAAAGATAGATAGAAGAAATCTATCCTCATTATGTTGCTTGCTCCTCCTCACCGTGAAATTTAAAAACTCCAGAAAAGTAATATGATCTCTAAACTTTTGAGTTTGAGATTCATACTCATGTAAGAAACCACTAAGAGTTTCTTTCTTCGCCATTACTCCTTCTTCTTTTTCTTTATGGAAAAGCTGGCCATATGACTGTGTTGTATATCATAGGGTGTGGCTACATGCTCACACTCTCTATAAGAAAATCTAGAGTTTGACTCATCTTCAAACCCTCTTAGAGATCCTATACATATCTCCCTTCTTATCTTCTCAAATTCTTCATGAATGCTCTGTACCGATCTTGGAAGAAGATTTGTAAGCTTATCTTCCTCTTTCTCTCCATGAAATGGAGTCTTCATATTCTCTCTTCTTGATAGCATGATGGCTGAGATCCACTGGCTGAGCCATAGATCATGCTTTGATACCACTGTAATATTCCAAATGAGGAAAATGCTACAACAATGAGAATATCTTAAGATATTCTAAAGTTGGAGCTCTAGCAATAAGCAAACATAAAAATGGAGCAGCAGTAACACTCAACTCATGGAAATGTGAGAGAAATCCATAGCCATCAGCAAAAAATGAATACAAGATCTTGAGGAAAATGATGCTCAAGATAAGCAATGCTCAACCTCCTGAGACTAGTACATGAATCATGACAAAATCATTGCTACACAATGTATACCAAGCTATGACAACACAGTTTTATAGAGCAACTGCATGCTACATATGTCAAATACATAGATATATCAATACATGGCCCAATACAACATTGAGAGTGAATATCTCATCTCCCAAAGGCTACCTCATGTCAATCCTAGAAGGATTGGCTCTAAAATACAAAATCTGCAAAATGTCGGAGTTGTTGGGTAGCATCTACAACTCAGAAATAGAACTGGATGGAGAAGACTGAAGATGCTGCAACCAATGACAAGATATCCTCCAATGGATCTCTAGAATGAAAGGCTAATCCTCTCACCTAAGATCTCACCCTCCCAAGATATCTGCAAAGCCCCACTGCAAATGCTCCACTAAAATAACACAGTCACTGGATGAAACTGCATTGTAGGGCTAGGAAATGAGTTGGCCTTGATGCCAAAGTCTGCAATAAGCTCTGGAATGCCTCCAATCTAATCTCCCAAGGAAAATATAGACTCTCCCTCTGAAAAATAGCTGATGGAGGTGGTGTAGTGAACCCTCACTACAACACTCAGCAACACAAAATTATTCTGCTGCAGAAATAATGCTGTCTTGATGGAGGATGCTTGGCCTCAAGCCTAGATGTGAGGAAAATGAATAACAATCCCTCAAGAGGCCTCTCAAGAAGTAGAAGGAATCCTAAACAGTAATTCCCCAACAATTCTTGCTAAATAACAAAGAATTCTCAATTGTATGAATAGAAAATGAGATGAATAATACAAGCATGAGAAACAATGGTTGCCTTCCCCTCCTTTTAAACAAGTGAAAGCCCTTCTCCATGGGTCCCAACTCTTCTTAGGGTTTCCTCCACCAAATAACCCTCTTCCCATTCATATTGCGTTGCTTCTCTAAGTGTGCTCCACCTCTTGGCCCAACGCTGTTGACTTGGTCAAACTTGACCTTGTCCACTTGCAAATAACCATGTTCACACGAGGGTGTGAAAACCAGCTCCAATGATGATCCCCTTTCATACTATGAGGGATTTTATTGAGATTTTCATTATGCATGGGTCTCCTTACCCATTTATTATCCTCCTAGGTGAAATCAGCAAAAATTAATATTCCAAATTATTGTAGGAAAATTTTGGAATATTACACAAAATAACTTGAATAGACATGTGTATTATTGCTATCTTCAATTGTTTAGTGTTCATTCTTACAGGAAGCATTTTGCACAAACCACTGGAATTTGAAGCTGCAACAGAAGCGACAAAAGGAACCATTTAGAAGCGCTTGGATTACAAGTAAGCTTCTAATCTATTTTGTGTGTCTGTTCTTAGTTAGGAGAAGAAGTTGTACAGTCTTTAATCTGTTGTTCTAGATTGTTACTTGTCTAGGGAAGCGTCTTTATCTGTAATTCACAATTATGTCCAAAAAAAGTTGTTGCTTTGTTCAAAGTTGACTTTGTCCACATGCACTAGCCCCTGTCACACAAGGGGGTGCTTTATCCAGCTATTAAGATGATCCCTTTTCGCATTAAGAGGGATTTTCTTCCTACTAAATATATTTATGGGTCTCCCTACCCATTTATTCATCTATCTAAATAACAAAATAAAAAATTAATATTCCCATTAGCTACATGCTAATCTAGGAATATTACAAATTGTGATAGTTAAGATTGCAGATGCTTCTTGGCCAAGTTGGTATATGGAGGTTGTCACTAAGTGCGATGCACTATGAATTGATGCTCAAATCCCATATTGGCATAAGTTTACAATGGATTATGATTAATTATATTGTGCCTTCTAAGGCAACATTTAAGACAACTTGAGGTTGGGTACATGAAAAATTTATGGCACATTGGAGTGTGCATGTGGGGTAGAGTCAACAGTGACGTAAATTATTTTTGTAGCTTGTAACATCAGTAATGTTGACAAATAATATTGTGACAGTTGGATCAAGAAGAGGAAAATATAGTGAGAATAGTAATATTAGGGATTGACAACAATGGTTAGATAGAGTAGCTAAGTAGTGTGTCTAGAGTAATCTATTTTTTTATTTTATCTTCTATCTTCAGGGTGGTAGGGTGGTGCAAGGTAAGAGAGTGGATTCCCCTTCAGGTTAAAGCGTGAGAACACTTCAAGGTGACAATGTGGTGCTAGGGTAGGTCAGAGCCTGTATAAGGTGTTAGAGTGTTATTGAGAGTTTTAATTAGCAAATTAAACCTCTCAATATTTAATTGCCAATTTGAAAGTCGTAAACATGAGTTGTATTGCGTTTTTGGTTCAGCTTAATGGTCAAAGTATATAAGTTTCTTTAATAATAGTCATTAAGTACATAATGATGAAACAATCCTCTATCAATTAAGTAAACTAGCACTCATCTCACTCTCATAAAATAATTATTCACTCTAACATAAGAAATCTAAAGGAATTCAATTTAACTCAATACATTCTGTTTTGTATTCTAAATTATTCTAAATTTCTGCAATCAAAAGACAAACCCACTGAAATCAAAGGCTTGATGAAATTCAATATAAGTACAATTCGTGAAATAAAACCTTTTCAAAGCAGTAAGTTCAAACTCTAATTATTCAAACGGCAGAGGCAAGCAATCATCAAAACCTAATATCTAAAAAATCAAAATGTAATGCTACAATTTGAAAAAGAACACTAGAATCAAATCTTGAACTGTCAACCTAGGATATTCTGTTCAAAAATAAAATACATTCATACCACACTACTACAAAATATGATTTTGAAATCAACTTGAACTATCCTATCAGTGCTTAAAGGAAAACAAAATTATCTGAGTTTATAAATGAAATTGAATTGCCATCACACTGCTATGAAGTCAATCTCTATACTACAACACTGGGAATGGAAATCAAACTTATTCTATGATGAAAAATTAAATCTAAATTATCCTAGGATAATTTAATGACTGAAATTGATGCTCTGAATGCAATTCCTTGAATTAAATCACGCTGCTTGAATTAAATTTTAGAAATTATGGCAGAAATAATAAAGAATTTACCGAGAGAAATAAACATAAAAGGGCCAGCAACAAATCATTAACATAAACACAGATGTTTATCCGGGAAAAACCCAACCAATGAAATTTCATTAACCATTGGTAAAAACCTTGGCCAATCTGGCCAAGTGAGCCTTCACCGTTCACCTCCAGGCCTACATTACAATGAAGTATTCTCAGCCTTTTATAGGCTCCATTACATGCAATACCATGGGCTAAAACCATGGGTTCACAATACCATGTGCCCCAAAACCACTATTATTTACCCTAGTCAACATTGAATCTATCCCGAGTCAATTTTATCTAAAAATTCCCCCCTTAAACTTGACTTGGGGATTATTGACTAAATCTAGCCAAAACTGCTAAGTGAGACAACCCTGCTCACTATAGCCCTTTCCCCCCTCAATATTTTTACCTAGGGTAATTGTTAACTTGACATCCCCCCTATCACCTAGGTCTAACCTATAATTTACCAGTGATTACCCAAGGGTACGCATGCCATACCAGGTCTTACAGCAGTATGCCCATTTACATGTAAAATTAACTCCATTATAATATTTTTTTTTTTTGTTTCATTGTTGCTATTCTTTGTATGACCATTCCCTACATTCATTCATGATGTCCTCTCCAAAGAGGACATCATATTTGTACATCAATCTGCCGAATTATTTGTTGTGTTAGTACATATGACATCAATGTCCATATAAAAAGAATCCATCTACCAGATTACATGGGTCACCAGCCTCCGTAACCGCCACTCCTCTAGGAATTCTCTTTAGATACATGGTTCATCAATTTAATTAATCCACATACACCTATCCTCTCTCATTTTGAAAAGGCTTCAATTGCATTTCACTTTTCCATGTGCTTCTTCGTTGCACTATGGAATGTACCCATTTATCTTTCTTGTGTGTAACCCTTGGTTGCATCACCTGCCTTTCATTGCGCGCTCCAAGAGTCCAACACCGGTCGACAGACAACCTTTGTATCTAACTCACGCTGCTTCTTTAGAACGACCATGAGTCTGCTCATAATCAATGCACTGCTCATAGCCGTCTAAGCATACGCCATTGAGGAGTCCACGCAAACTCAACAATTTTCTCCAGAACCTGCACCTTGTTGACGGAAGCGTTGCTCGTTCACTGTGAAGCACCATTAAATTGTTAGGTAAACTTGACTCGGGATAAATTCAATGTTGACTAGGGTAAATAATAGTGGTTTTGGGGCACATGGTATTGTGCACCCATGGTTTTAGCCCATGGTATTGCATGTAATGGAGCCTATAAAAGGTTGGGAATACTTCATTGTAATGTAGGCCCGGAGCTGAGTGGTGAAGGCTCACTTGGCCAGATTGGCCAGGGTTTTGGCCAATGGTTAATGAAATTTCATTGGTTGGGTTTTTCCCCGAAGTTTGGGGTTTTCCCAGATAAACATCTGTGTTTATGTTAATGATTTTTTGCTGGCCCTTTTATGTTTATTTCTCTCGGTAAATTCTTTATTATTTCTGTCGTAATTTCTAACAACTAGTATCGAAGCTAAGTTTGTGCTACGTCCACCCCGAACAGCCAGTCCTTCCTTTCTATTATCCAGCAAAATGAAGAGACAAAACCTACAGCAGATCCACTGTAATATTCTATGTTCTCTCTCATAATCTCCCTATCTATTTCCCGCTCAAAGAATACACATGTAATACACAGCCGCAATACAATACCCTCATACAAAGAGAGGGGTTGCCTTCTAGGGAAAAAAACCCTAAACTAAACATAACTTCTACCGTCAGATCATCTGCCTAATGAGCAACCCAGATTGACTAGAAATTACTATACTCTTACAAGGCAATTTTACATCTATTTTTAGCTTCGGGGGCGCTACCCCCGAAACCCCCGCTGGGGGACTGCTGGACCCCGGATCCCCCAGCCGGGAGGTCAGCCCCCCCAGACCCCGCGGGGGGGACAAGTCCCCCCCACACCCCCCCGCTGCAAGGGTGTACATTTTTCCTGGGTTATACATCCAGCTAAAACAAGGATCTCTGAATCAGGATGAAAATCAAGCTCCACACCCAACAATAAATGATACTGCTTGAAATTAATCGCACGACTTGAATTAAACAATCATAATGCTGGAAATAAATCACACAATTCAAATTTCAAAATTGAAGAACGCAACACCTATTTCTACCAAGCACAAATTCATTTGCAATTACAATCAAAACCTTTCAAACCATAAATTTTTCATACTCATATTCAAATCCACACCATATATCAAAACTCAGAAATCATTATATTCCTATATCGTGGATGCTCCAATTATAAATATGAATAGATATGACTTAAGTGGAGGAATGGAGCATGGCTTTTTGTTAAAATATGAACTTAGGTTATACCATGAATCAGATATCTTCAACATAGGAGAGAAATCCTTAAATCATTTAATCTAGCTATCTGAACTGTTTAATGAAGCTTATATCCAGAGGTGGTGGGCCCTCCCATGCCCAGAGTAAGATGACTTACCACAATGGAAGAAGGATTTAAAACATCAAAGACATAATTTGCAATAAACCATGAAAAAAATGCTTCTGCTCACAACTTGAAGGTGATCATGTATATTTTCAAAACAAATTTTAGGAACCAATTGACATAAGTCACAGTGTATCTTGACAGCAACAATTCTAACTTTTTACTACCTAGCTCCCTTATCAATGTATAAAAATCACCCTTATATAGAAACAATGTTTCTCTGATTAAATGGATCAAAATTTTACATAGAATATGAATTTAGGTTTTTTGGTTAATACACATCAGTTAAAATCGGAACAAGAATATTTTTTTCCAATCCGAGTTTGAGTTGGTGTGATCCCAAATTCTGGAAGTAATTTGACAAACGCATTGCTGGAAGAGGCAACGCATAGCTGGAAGGCTCTATTCCATCACCATCCTTATCATGATCCTTTGAAAAATCGTTCTTCTGACCTGCCACATAGTTAGGACCCATGATCGGTATCTTTGTGCCTTCTTTTTTCTACAATCTATTACCAATGCTATTTTTGGGAGTGACCCCAATAGAGAGACTCTGATGTTGTTTCTTTATTTTAGGGTTTCGACCAATCATGGAAATTGAGAGATGCATAAGGGCACACACAAACTACAAACACATCTTCAATCATGTAATTGCATGTCCGTATTCGAATCATTACTACTGGAATTTTTGAAGAAATCACCATCACTTGAGATGCGAGGTTGTTGAATGGGTACAGTAAAAGTCATAGGATTTTTTTGTCAAAGAGCCTCTAAGGTTTTCACCCTTGAGTGATGGAAAAAATCACACTAAGCAAGATTGAAAAAAAAATCGTAGAGCATAATCCTTGTTCAACTATCTCTTTGGAAGAAATCGGAACATCATGATAAGCTGCCTTTGTTATTGGAGTAATAATATTTTTCTAAATATGTTGATTCTTAAATATACCATCTGGGAAGACATTGCCATCATAATTCCTCACACCACAGTGACATACGAGTAGTCCCAGTGGCAAATTCAGCAAGGAAAATAGTGCACTTATCGGAAATTGTTACATTTAGGATTAGGCATTGATACACCAATATTAGGTATGATTTCTTTCCAGGATTTCTATAGTAATTCACAAATGATGGCCATTGCCATAAAAATGACATTGTGTGAGTGTTTTTCAGCAATCTCTGTGCGTAATATCATCTTCAGACTCGGCAGGAGGTGCAAAATGTAGTTCTCAATCTTTGCCATTGAATTCAGAATGTTGCTTTTGTTCATGAGATTAATCCATACTCAAATGGGTTGTAGGAAGCATTCTTGCACTATTGGTATGAAAATTGCTCAATACATGACTTATTCATTTGCCACCAAGAAGGCATATTATTAATAACATTTACACACAAAACACTCTTCAAATTAATTAACAAGAAGAATTCATAATTTAATAACTGTTGCCTCTGAATGCCTCTAACTTTCATCTTAATAAGATAATAATGATTAAAAACACTAGTCACAAGCATATAATCATTTGATAAAAATCATAAAAATATAGACAAAAAGGCAGCTCAACAAGTCTCCTTCCAGTTGGATATGGTAAACAAGGGAATTAGGGCGTCTTTTTAGTTGGATATGGTAAATAAGGGGGTTGAGGTTCCTAGTACAGCTAGAGAAGCTTAGAATTTGGAGCTTCTTATTGATGTAATCTTTAAAATACCTATGTTAAGAAGCGCTCAGTGGGTTTTCTCTTGGAAGGGTTTCTACCTAAAAATCTTGTCTATTGTCTTTGATATTTTGCATTGTTGAATGGTATTGTTGATTTATGTTTTGATCTAATGCTAATGTTTTTATGAAACCAACTCCAAAAATAGAAGAAAATAGAGATCAACGCCTTAGAAATCACCCACTTCGAGGGGGAAACCTCCAATACATTACATAAATGAAAAATTCTTGGATGATACAAATGACAAAACCTCCTTCTATATATAGGAGTCCATGGGGTCACAATATAATCCTAGCCGACCTAACAATAATAATGTAAGGGCACAATAATAACAATATTGGGGTTACAGGGGTACAACAATAACAATAAGGGGGTTACACTAACAACAATAAGGGACTATACTAGTAATAAAGGGACCTAACATGCCCCTCTCCTTCAAAGAAGTGTTGTCCTCAACGCTTGAGTAGCTCTAGATGCTTCCGTATAAAATTCTCATCCTCCCATGTAGAATCTTCAGTGGGTAAGTTCTTCCACTTGATGAGATACTCTGAAATTGATCGATTTAGTAGCTGTCGAGTTCTTTTTTTTGTGACTACTTCAGGTTCCAATATTATTTTTCCTTCCTCATCAATTTTTGGCAATATTGTTTGAACTGGAAGTTTGTCACCTATAACCTTATTTAAGCATGAAACATGGAAAATTGGATGCACTCGCGAAGAAGCAGGAAGATCCAATTTGTATGCCATAGTACTTGTTATCACTCTGAAATTTCCAAAGGTTTTTTTAGCATTTAAAAAGGAAGATCAGAGGTAACCACAAACCTACTTTGGAGCTTAGGATCTAGCCTTCTTGAACTCAGAGAGGGCTCTCTCTATATGATTTAACTTTGTTTTATTCAATGGATATTAGGCTAGTTATGTATGCTTGGTTGGGTTGGTTTTTTTATTGGTTTTGGTTGTTTGGTATAATTAATGAATTATATGAATAGGTGTTTTTCCATTTTCCATTGGGCTATGGAGTCAATATGATTTGAAACATAACAAAACGGAACTATAAATAAAGTGTTACAGGGCAAGATAGGTGAGCAATATTAGATCTCAAGGTTGAATGGTGAAGTGATCTTTCAATCAAGATCAAGGATCAATTAAGAATTCCTTAAACCACATAATGAAGAAGGGTGAATAATTCAATCGGGATCAGAGGGAAATTAAGAATTCTCTAAACCGGATATCAGAAGAAAACATAGAAATGTATAACAGTTAAAAGCAAAATGTAATATTTAAGCAAATTCTGTAGTAATATTCCTGTTATAACATTCAAATTTAGAAACACATTAAAATTTATGGAATAATTAGAAAGAGAACATGAAAAATTTAAATTTATACTTCACTAAGATAGCTCAACACATGAATCCTGTAATGAAGTCTCTTTATAACTTTTTCAGTCTGTCGATTGGAAATTGGTACAATAACCCTTTGGCAAGAGATTAGTCACCTACTGAAATATTCAAAAACCCACACTTGAATGACCCTTTGATACTTAAAATGATGAAGTATTTATACAACATATTACAAAAATATTATGTCAACCGACTAGGATTTATTCTAGGAAAGTAAAATATCTTTCTACAAAAAGATAGTGACACCTTTCAATTGTCTAATATTTGCCCATTATTATTTTCTTGTTATTATCTGTCTATTCATTCATCTGTTTTTTCGTTCACCCTTTACAGTAAATCATACCACTTCTCCCATGTTTCTTCGTCTGGGATTTTCATTTTCATCATCCTGCGGTAAATCTCATCTGCTTCTGAATATCTAGAAAATGTAGGCTTATTTACAAAAACATGATTTACCTCATGCTGGAGGTAAAAGAAATTTTCTAGAGTTTGAAGGAGTACCTTGCTTGTGGGAATGCCCTTCATTGAGGAAATGTGAGAATTTTCTTTGGCCACTTACCTTAACTTCTTAACATAATCCTCATGTCTCATGAGTTTGTCATTTATCACTAGAGGACTAGGCAAACCCTTCTGTCTCAACACATCAAACTTACTGAAAAAAATGTTCACTACAAGTTCCAAGATTTGACATTTCTCCTCAAGCTGTAGCATTAGATATCTTTTGGAAATCACTTTCTTTAATTCTAGGATATTTTTTGTTCTGTCAGCTATCCTAAGATCTTCCAATTCATACTTATTTTTAGAATTCAAGAATTTGATTAGTTCGGAGGCTTCCTGTGGCTTCTCTCCAAGGTTGGCTTTTACTTTTTGAAATTCCTCACCAGCTTCCTTCACTAAGTCGTTCTGCTCAAATATAATATGTATAGAAGGCCAAATATCATTAACAGAGTTAATGATATTGGACCAAAATTTATTTTTTGATTGGTCTAAAGGTTCCATTAATGATAAATATTTCTCCAGCTGGTGGATTCTATTAGTGAGTCTATTGACTTTGTGTGCTTCAGCTTGACGTTCTAATTCTGCCAATTTCTTTTCATTCTCTAAGTTGTTTATTTGTTCCTTGAGGTTATTAATCTTTGTAGTCTGAATGGACATATCTTCCATTTCTTTCATCAATCTATTGGCCTCATCAATGGGATGGGATGTTGGTATTGTTGATGCTGGTGCTAATGTAGATTCTAGTGTTGATGTAGATATTGGTGTTGATGTAGACTTTATGGGGATAGGAGTAATGGGAATTGCTTCCAGAGTAACTATGCAAGATTTTTTTTCATGTACAAGCTTATCCATTTTTGTCTCCATTTCTTTTAGCTGAGTTGTCAATTGGATGATTAATTTCATCATCTCATCCTTTTGATGGTCTATCTCCAAAATCTCCTTGGTTTGTGGATGTTCAGTAGTTGGTAATTTTAACTGTTTCTTCAGTGTAGCTATGTTTGCATTTTTCTTCTTTATAATTTCTTCTGATGCCTTGATGTCATTTGGATTATAGCCATTGTCAATTACCAACTCTTCTAGTTACTTAATCCTGTTGTCTTTTTCTAGTGATGAGGCCCTCTCTAGCTTTAACTCTGGCTGTACATTTTTTAGGTAGTTCTGCAACTTTTGGACACTTTGAGCTTTATGTGTTAGGGTTGAATATATCATCTCTCCTCTTTTCTTGTGAAATTCAGTTTGTTCAATCAGATGCACGGCCTTGGCAAGAAATTCAAAGCCTGTTTTATTGTAGTCTTCTAAAATTTTGGGGACCTATACCTTTGGATGCAGGAATGTCATCTGCATTTTCCTTGTTCTGAGATCAAAACCTAAAAGAAACCTACTTTGATCACTAGGAGTTTTCTTCCAGTATTGTGCATAAGTAACAACCTTTAGTGCTTCATTTTTAATTTTCATCTCTTTATATTTCTCAATGGTATCCTTTTCCTTCTCAACTGGCTTAATGGATGTTGAAATCTCTGCACTATTTTTATTTTGAATGTTTTCTTCCATGTAAGATGATCATAGAGGTGTTTCTTCTGTATGTGGTGTAGGTGTATCATCTCTGATAATAATCCCTTTCTCTATTTAAATTGTCTCTTCCCGCTCTATCACTCGGTTCATCTTTTCTTTCTTTTTGTACATAATCTTGAATTTATTATCAGATGTAGCTTCTGCTGAGTAAGAACCTTCTTATCTGGACCTTTTTGAATTCCTATCATGTGGATCTAGCGTAAGTAGGATGAAACTAGTATCAAGTTGCTCCTCCACATCCCATAGAGTGTTTCTAACCACTCTGACTGGTTGGAATATTTCTCAATCTCAGGCTTAGATTCATAGATGAAAGGGGTGAGTTTAAAATTAATTTTTAATTTTCTTATGACACCCAAGGGGTCACATGACCATTTGAAACTGGTGCTGAAATTTAACTCCCATAGGAATTTGTCTACTTCCTTTCCTACATTCCTACTGTTGCATACAAAGGGCCCTATTTGGCCTTTTATCTTGAATTGGGTTTTCTTTTTGGCTGAAAGGTAGTTTATCTCATCAAAATTCAAGATCTATCTAATGTACTCTAAGGTAAATATCCTCATTGGGAGGTATTTGGGAAGCTTGTAAGGGACTAGTTGGCTTCCATATAATCTGATCTTTGTGTGATTCTAGTATAAATACCAGTCTCTTGTCTTGCTCTGGTTAGATAACTGTAGAAATTTTCTGATTTCATCACTGATTCTAGGTTGATTTTTGTTTCTAAGAATATTAACCACTGGGTATACAAAAGAATAAATAAAGTCTTTGAAACAAAATTCATTGGAATCCTTTCTGATCAAGGATGTCCAAAATATTATGGACTGGGGATTACCCTCTGTGTCCAGTTTTTGTAGGTTGACTGTAAGGCTTTCAGACTGAAAATATATGAAAAAATGAAATAATATTGAGGAATATTTGAACACTCCTTCCTCTGGCAGCTTGATCAGTTGATCATGCATGGCATCTGCCAGAAATTGGGGAAAATTGAAAAGTATCGCTGGAGGCTGGCCTGGGAAAAATGTAGAGAGGAAACAAAGGATGGATTCATCTACATACTCATCAATAAAATATCCTAGGATACATGACAACATGGTCACAATTTGTTTGGCATATTCTGGGAACATGGTAGTAGAATATGGTGGGTTGCTTTTAGGATTTGGCACTGATTCAAGTAGGAAAGTCTCAGATATTTGAGATTTTTTAGGAAAATCTGGCTTTAGGTAAAGCTCAGTGAGGGTTTCAATGGAAAAATGCACTTCTTCTGGTTATGGTGGAATTTGCAGCATTTGGTTAATGGACTGGCCAGTGATAGTAATTATGATTTCTTGGTCAGGGGTGACTATGGTTGTTTCATTTGGAAAATAACTGAGTTGGCAAATTCTAATGACTTCAAGGAACTGGTGGTTCTGTGGAACTATGTATTTTGGCAGTTAGAGTTCCACAGGTTTATATCATCTTCCTGATTAGCAAACTTGTCATGGCTCTAGCAATGAAGCTCCAAGAGATTGTTGTCAGTAATTTTATCGACTATTTTAAAGCCCTTATTGGCCAGTGGATTATGGTCGATATCTAGCTAGGGTGGTCGCATAGGGTTTGCTGTTTGGATGATTTTAGTGTAATATCCCAAAATGGGACTGCTCAACAAGGCATGCCTGAAAAATGAAATTTTCAAGAATGGCTACTACAAGATTTGATACCAAGACATGGATCCCTTAGATCAATGTATCTAAGACTGAAATCCAAGAGGAGGCTCAAAATAAATCCATCTAGGTGGGTTAAACAGGTCTCTGTAGTGATATGGGAACAAGAAATAGATCAAGAATGTTATTTTAATGAGCCTTAATAGGTGAAGATGAAAATAGCCAACAAGTGATGTTATAGCAGTAAAAAGAGTACAATTCCTTGAGGAATCAATCAGTCAAGCAAGGCAATGCAAGTGCCAACAATGCATGTACAAGGAGATGAAGAACACTGCTATATATGTATAAACCCAGGCTATGACTGTGCAGTTTATAGGAGGCACTTCTACAGAAATAATGTCAATACATTGATATGAAAATGTATGGCTCAAATAAAGTGGGGAGCAAAGCTCTAACCCCTGGAAAACAATATCAAGTCAATCCTGGAAGGATCGGCTAAAATATACAAAATGACAAAATGGGGGAGTAGCAAGGCTGAGTAGTAGCAGCAACTTAAGAACCAGATGGAGATGGTTGTAGATTATGCACCAGCTGAATATACCTCCTCCAAGGGATCTTCCAAGTGAAAGGCTGATCCTAACACTGGAGATTTGACCCTCCAATCCAATACCGCAACCCTCACTGCAGATACTCAATGAAAATAACAAATTCAATGAGACGGACTGTGCTGTAGGTGATGAACTATGGTTGGACTGATGCCAAAGATGATGGGAATCAGCTCAAATACTCCCTCACTGATCCTCCAAAGGTAAGGAGACTCCCTCTTATGAAAAATAGCTTGGGAAGTGGTGTTCTAGAACCTCCACTGCAACACAACATTTCCTGCTACAGGAATAATGCTGTAGCTGAAGGATGATGCTTGGCCTCAAGCCTGGATGTGGAGAAAATGAAGAGAAACTCCCTCCAGAGGCCTTTCTTGAAAGGAGAAGGAATTCCTAAACATGAATTCCTTGTGCTAAACAACACTGCAACTCTGCTAAAAAATAAGAGACTGCAAATAGTCTATGTAGACAAGAAATCAATAATCATAAGCATGTGAAACAATGGTTGCCTTTCCCTCCTTTTAAACAATTGCAAGCTCCCTCTCCATGGGTTGAACTCTTTAGGGTTTCCTCCATCAAGGAAACTTCCCTCCTCTTTCACTGTGATATCCCACAAGATTATCTCCACCTCCTACCTCTGTGCTGTTTGACTTGGTCAAACTTGACCTTGTCTTCTTGAAAATATCCCCTTTCACACATGAGGGTGTGAAATCCAACTCCACTGATGATCCCCTTTCATAATAAGAGGTATTTTATCCATGTTTTTATTATGTATGGGCCTCCTCACCCAATTATTCAACTCCTAAGTGAAATCAGCAAAAATTAATATTCCAATTTGTTGTAGGAAAATTTTGGAATATTACAGTCCTCCCCTCCCAAATGTTGCTTGTCCTCAAGAAACTGCAAGGATATAACTAATAAATTTCCTCCAAGGCATGGAGAATGAAAATCATTGGGATAAAATTTTCCCCAAGTGGATCCTCCATCCCCAAGCAATCATCCATACAAAATGAGTCACCTTCCAACATGGCAACTCCTGAAAATCTCCTTCCACCTTGAGCTCCAGAAATGAAGGTGGGCTAAAAATCTAAATATGGTAAGCATCATAGCCTACGCCACGCTGTCCTCCTCTCCACTTATGATAAGTGTAGAGCATATTTTTATCCTAGGCTGCAAAATAATTGTCCTCAAATGGCAAGATGAAGACTAGATCTCCAAAGATCTTCTCTCCAACGTTGTGAATCAAGCTGGCCCAAATCATCCCATATGTGATGGATAGTAAATCATCACCATATGGCATCCCATCAATCACTTGGCACACCTCAATAAAAGAAAACAAGTGTTTGGCAGTGGTCGCCATATCTCCTCTCATGCTCCCATTAGAACATGCAATGCAACAAGTGTGGGAATCCTCTCCCCCAAAGGACACACCCAACTCATGTGTTTCTCTCCCAATCATGCTTTCCAAACAAATAAGATCAATATCAGAAAATTAAATCATGATCAACATCAAAATGAGGAAAATTCTGAAGGTCTTATGTAGTGCAAGAAGGTACCAACAGTTTTCCCAATAGTGACAGCGCAGTTTTCCAAACTGCTGCTTCAAAAAATTACATGGAAAGTTGTTTTGTGTTACATGGATAATCATCTATGTCATGACATCTACTGATAAATAGCAAATAGCTAGGTACATCAACTGAACATACATGAAATAAAACACTTTCCCAAGGCCATATAAGAGATGGTTGTCTCCATCATACAATTTGGCCCAATGTTGACCATGGAGCTCAATGAAAAGCTTGCCCTCTTGTGGAGCAATGCATTGAATATGAATGGTAAGAGTGTCTAAATATTTTGTTAGATAATCCATGGATGCAAAAACAATATTCTTACCATCTATTAAGAGTAAGATGATGCATATGTATATGAATGATTCTTCCATAGCGGTATGACACACTCCCATGAAGAGAAATGAACCATATGCTGCATAAATATCACCCTCCTTATACTTGGAAATGCAAGTCAAGAAGACCATAGAAATAAGATCATACCAATGTAATAGATGTTTCCATCCACTACTCCATCATTCTCACCTCCTCCTTGTCCACAAAGTGCATCAAATGTGAAGTGATCCTGGGGATACTCCATCAATGAACCCATGCTCTCAAGTGACAGCGTTGTTGGCCCATGCAAATAAGCTCCTGCCAACTTATAGCTCCATTCTTTGACATGCTCCTTGTCAAAGACATCTTCCATAATGTTGCTACACATAAAAAGTTCCTTCCAAAGTGAAAGTACTTCTTGATCACCTGAGGCCAAGGAGTATCCCCTTTGCGCCATGATAGTGCCATCTCCTACTCCTGCAACATCATGCAAAGTGTGAGAGCAAATCTTCTATTGCTCTCCCAAGAACAAGCAAAGCAACAAAAGATTTTTTTGCCTCCTCATATTTCCATCATACAAATCAGGTGATGAAAACATAATGGATGATATGAAGATCATATCAACACCATGTATCCATACTCTTTGCTGCTCAAAGATGCAAGGATCCTGCCACATACCCTTAGAAAGAGGATGATGACCAAACTCTTTGAAGAGTAACTAGCGCAACCAAGCCTCTTGCTGCCCGGTATCATAAATTTGCAAGTAGCTCACCAGCTTCTTGCTCTCCATCCACATCCACTCAACCAATTGTGGATGTCTCCTCCCATCCTCCATTTGGTGCTCCTCCTATGAGAGCTACCATCATCCCACATCAGATTTTTTTCTTTGCACTTCATGGGAGTTTGAAATGCAATCTTCTAAAGGATCAATTTTATCCTATAAGGACCCAAATAGGTGGTAGGAAAAAACCTCCCATCATGATGTGTATGGCTCAATAAATGCCCAACACAAACATGAGAGATGTTATCCATCCGAATATTTCCTCCATCATCTATTTGTTCCTCCTTGAATCCATGAAGATCCAAGTGGGAGAAGGAAGGAAAAACCTTGCACTCGATGATGTGTTGAAGTGAACCTCTAATGAAATCTCTCCATGAGATCTCCCTCTCAAAAATAGTCCTCCAAAGCCAATGAGGTCTTGGATTTGCTGAAAGTATAAGTTTCTCTTTGAGCTGAGAGGAGCCCATTGAGAAAGGGTCATCTAGAAAGGAGAAAGGGTTTCTCACTTCAAGATGTATAGTATCTTCCATCCTTTCCTTCAAGTCTTCAAACCCCAACCTCAAGTGTGATATGAAATTAAACAATGGCTCATGAGGGTGATGGTTTATTTCTTCCTTGAATGTCCCCATGTTGCACAGCGCAGTACAAGCTTGCTGCTCTAGGTTAGCAATGTATGATGATTCTTGGTCATTTAAATATGAGTTTCCACAATCTTCAAAAGAATTTGCTAAAATAGAAAGTGGAACTTTAATCACACCTTGGTGGAACTGGGGATATTCTTGTATGGATGCCTCCTCCCATGATGGTGTGAGCTTCTCCTTCTTTGTCTTTTCTCCATCAAAGGTTTTGATCAACCTTTGAGTGAACTCTGAAAAACTTTTCACCCTTGCATGGCTCAAGTGGTTGAACCACCAGACATAGGCTCCACCCTCCAAGTGCAGTGCTGCAATTTCTACTGCCTCCCTCTCTACCACTAGATGTAGTAGGAAGAATGCCTCAAGCTTTCTTGCCCAAGCTCTTGTTGTAGTTGACCCATCAAATGTAGATAATATGAATCTATTTCCTTTGATCTCCCTTATGTTGCAAGGCCTCCTCTCCTCCCTCTACTGAATAAACTGTGGGAGGTCCATAGTCTCCTTGAAGGCTCTGGAATGAGATTTTTATTCACCCAGGTATTGACTTAGAACCTGATGATCCAAGTATCTTTCATGCTTGTCTTCTTCTTCTTCATGAGAATAGAGAGTGCATGGTCCTTCCTCTTCTTTTTGCTCCTCCTCTTTGGAGAGGCTCTTCTTAGTTATGAAAACTGATGAGAGTAATCTCATATTCTTCATCATTATGATCTTCTTCTATCTTCTTGGGCTGAAACTCAAAGGCTGAGCCAAGAAAGATGCTTTGATACCACTGTAGTATCCCAAAACGGGACTGCTCAACAAGGCATGCCTGAAAAACGCATTTTTCAGGAATGGCTGCTATAGGATTTGAAACCAAGGCCTATATCCCTTAGGTAAATGTATCTAAGACCGAAATCCAAGAGTACCCTCAAAAGAAGTCCCTCTAGGTGGGTTAAACAAGTCTCCCACACCTAGTTGTCTTGAGAAAGTGCCCAATGAAGGGGTTGCAGTGATGCAGGAACAAGAAATAGAGAAACAACGTTATTTTAATGAGCCTGAATCGATGAAGATGAAAATATCCAACAAGTGATGTTATAGAAATAAAAAGAGTACAATTCCTTGAGGAAACAATCACTCAAGCAAGGCAATGCAAGCCTCAACAATGCATGTACAAGGAGATGAAGAACACTGCTATATATGTATAAACCTAGGCTATGACTGTGCAGTTTATAGGAGGCAATACTACAGAAATAATGTCAATACATAGGTATGAAAATGTATGGTTCAAATAAATTGGGGAACAAATCTCTAATCTCCACCTCCTACCTCTGCTTTGTTTGACTTAGTCAAACTTGACCTTGACTTCTTGCAAATGTCCCCTTTCACACATGAGGGTCTGAAATCCAACTCCACTGATGATCCCCTTTCATACTAAGAGGGATTTTATCCATGTTTTTATTATGTATGGGAATCCTCACCCAATTCTTCAACTCCTAAGTGAAATCACCAAAAAATAATATTCCAATTTGCTATAGGAAAATTTTGGAATATTACAGTCCCCCCCTCCCAAATGTTGCTTGTCCTCAAGAAACTGCAAGGATAGAACTAAGAAATTACCTCCAATGCATGGAGACAGAAAAGCATTGGGATAAAATATTCCCCAAGTGTATCCTGCATCCCAAAGCAATCATACATACAAAATGAGTCACCTCACAACATGGCAACTCCTGAAAATCTCCTTCCACCTTGAGCTCCAGAAATGAAGGTGGGCTAAAAATCTGAATATGGTAAGCATCATAGCCTACCCCATGCTGTCCTCCTCTCCACTTATGATAAGTGTAGAGTAGATGTTGATCCTGGGATGCAAAATAATTTCCCTCGAGTGGCAAGATGAAGACTAGATCTCCAAAGATCTTCTCTCCAACGACGTGAATCAAGCTGGCCCAAATCATCCCATATGTGATGGATATAAATCATCACCATATGGCACCCCATAAATTACATGGCCAACCTCAACAAAATAAAATAAGTGTTTGGCAGTGGTAGCCATATCTCCTCTCATGCTCCCATTAGAACATGCAATGCAAAAAGTGTGGGAATCCTCTCCCCCAAAGGACACACCCAACTCATGTGTCTCTCTCCCAATCATGCTTTTCGCACAAATAAGATCAATATCAGCAAATTAAATCATGATCAACATAAAAATGAGGAAAATTCTGAAGGTCTTATGTAGTGCAAGAAGGTAACAATAGTTTTCCCAATAGTGATAGCACAGTTTTCCAAACTGTTGCTTTAGAAAATTACATGGCAAGTTGTTTTGTGTTACATGGATAATTATGTATGTCATGACATATAGTGATAAATAGCAAATGGATAGGTACATCAACTAAACATACATGAAATAAAACAATTTCCCAAGGCCATATAAGAGATGGTTGTCTCCATCATACAATTTTTCCCAATGTTGACCATGGAGCTCAATGAAAAGCTTGCCCTCTTGTGGAGCAATGCACTGAATATGAATGGTAAGAGTGTCCAAATATTGTGTTAGATAATCCATGGATGAAAAAACAATATTCTTACCATGTGTTAAGAGTAATATTATGCATATGTATATGAATGATTCCTCCATAGTGGTATGACACACTCCCATGAAGAGAAATGAACCATATGCCGCATAAAGATCACCCTCCTTATACTTGGAAATCCAAGTCAAGAAGACCATAGAAATAAGATCATACCAATGTAATAGATGTTTCCATCCACTACTTCATCATTCTCACCTCCTCCTTGTCCACTAAGTGCATCAAATGTGAAGTGATCTTGGGGATACTCCATAAATAAACTCCTGCTCTCAAGTGACGGCGTTGTTGGCCCATGAAAATAATCTCCAGCCGACTTATAGCTCCATTATTTGACATGTTCCTTGTCAAAGACATCTCACATAATTCTTCTACACATAAGAAGTTCCTTCCAAAGTGGAAGTACTTCTTTATCATCTAAGGCCAAAGAGTATCCCCTTTGCACCATGATAGTGCCATCTCCTACTCCTGCAACATCATGCAAAGTGTGAGAGAAAATATGCTCTTTCTCTCCCAAGAACAAGCAAAGAAACAAAAGATTTTGTTGCCTCCTCATACTTCCATCATACAAGTCAAGTGATGAAAACAGAATGGATGATATGAAGATCATATCAACACCATGTATCCATACTCTTTTCTTCTAAAAGATGCAAGTATCCTGCCACATACCCTTAGAAATAGGATGATGACCAAACTATTTCAAGAGTAACCAGCGTAGCCAAGCCTCCTGTTGTCCGATATCATAAATTTTCAAGTAGCTCACCATCTTCTTTCTCTCCATCCACATCCACTCAACCAATTGTGGATGTCTCCTCACATCCTCCATCTTGGTGCTCCTCCCATGAGGGCTACCATCATCCCACATCAGATTTCTGTCTTTGCAATTCATGGGATTTTGAAATGTAATATTCTCAAGGATCAATTTGATCCCATAAGGACCCAAATAGGTGGTAGGAAAAAACCTCCCATCATGATGTGTATGGCTCAAGAAATGTCCAACACAAACATAAGAGATGTTATCCATTCGAATATGTCCTCCATCTGTTCCTCCTTGAATCCATGAAGATCCAAGTGGGAGAAGGAAGGAAAAACCTTGCACTACATGATGTGTTGAAGTGCACCTCTAATGAAATCTCTCCATGAGATCTCCCTCTCAACAATAGTCTTCCAAAAATAATGAGGTCTTGGACTTGCTGAAAGTAGAAGTTTCTCTTTGAGCTGAGAGGAGCTCATTGAGAAAGGGCCATCTAGAAAGGAGAAATGGTTTCTCACTCAAGATGTCTACTATCTTACATCCTTTCCTTCAAGTCTTCAAACCCCAACCTCAAGTGTGATATGAAATCCAACAATGGCTCATGAGGGTGATGGTTTATTTCTAACTTGAATGTTCCCATGTTGCATAGCGCAGTGCAATCTTGCTGCTCTAGGTTAGCAATGTATGATGATTCTTGGTCATTTAAATATGAGTTTCCACAATCTTCAAAAGAATTTGTTGAAATAGAAAGTGGAACTTTAATCGTACCTTGGTGGAACTGGGGATATTCTTGTATGGCTGCCTCCTCCCATGATGGTGTGAGCTTCTCCTTCTTCTTTTTTTCTCCATCAAAGGTTTTGATCAACCTTTGAGTGAACTCTGCAAAACTTTTCACCCTTGCATGGCTCAAGTGGCTGAACCACCAGACATAGGCTCCACCCTCCAAGTGCAGCACTGCAATTTCTACTGCCTCCCTCTCTACCACTAGATGTAGTAGGAAGAATTCCTCAAGCTTTCTTTCCCAAGCTCTTGTTGTAGTTGACCCATCAAATGTAGACAATAGGAATCTATTTCCTTTGATCTCCCTTATGTTGCAAGGCCTCCTCTCCTCCCTCTGCTGAATAAAATATGGGAGGGCCATAGTCTCCTTGAAGGCTCTGGAATGATATTTTTATTCACCCACGTATTGACTTACAACCTGATGATCCAAGTATCTTTCATGCTTGTCTTCTTCTTCTTCATGAGAATAGGAAGTGCATGGTCCTTCCTCTTCTTTTTTCTCCTCCTCTTTGGAGAGGCTCTTCTTAGTTATGAAAAATGATGAGATTAATCCCATCTTCTTCATCATTCTGATATTCTTCTATCTTCTTGGGCTGAAACTCACAGGCTGAGCCAAGAAAGATGCTTTAATACCACTATAATATCCCAAAATGGGACCGCTCAACAAGGCATGCCTGAAAAACACATTTTTCAGGAATGGCTTCTATAGGATTTGAAACCAAGGCCTGTATCCCTTAGATAAATGTATCTAAGACCAAAATCCAAGAGGAGGCTCAAAAAATGTCCCTCTAGGTGGGTTAAACAAGTCTCCCACACCTAGTTGTCTTGAGAAAGTGCCCAATGAAGGGGCTGCAGTGATGCAGGAACAAGAAATAGAGCAACAAAGTTATTTTAATGAGCCTGAATAGATGAAGATGAAATATCCAAAAATTGATGTTATAGCATTAAAAAGAGTACAATTCCTTGAGGAAACAATCACTCAAGCAAGGAAATGCAAGCCTCAAAAATGCATGTACAAGGAGATGAAGAACATTGCTATATATGTAAAAACCCAGGCTATGACTACGCAGTTTATAGGAGGCGCTACTACAAAAATAATGTCAATACATAGGTATGAAAATTTATGGCTCAAATAAAGTGGGGAACAAAGCTCTAATCTCCACCTTCTACCTCTGCGTTGTTTGACTTAGTCAAACTTGACCTTGACTTCTCGCAAATGTCCCCTTTCACACATGAGGGTGTGAAATCCAACTTCACTGATGATCCCCTTTCATACTAAGAGGGATTTTATCCATGTGTTTATTATGTATGGGCCTCCTCACCCAATTCTTCAACACCTAAGTGAAATCAGCAAAAAATAATATTCCAATTTGTTGTAGGAAAATTTTGGAATATTATAGTCCTCCCCTCCCAAATGTTGCTTGTCCTCAAGAAACTGCAATGATAGAACTAAGAAATTTCCTCCAATGCATGGAGATAGAAAATAATTGGGAGAAATTATTCCCCAAGTGTATCCTCCATCCCAAAGCAATCATCCATACAAAATGAGTCACCTCACAACATGGCAACTCCTGAAAATCTCCTTCCACCTTGAGCTCTAGAAATGAAGGTTTGCTAAAAATCTGAATATGGTAAGCATCATAGCCTACCCCACGCTGTCCTCCTCTCCACTTATGATAAGTGTAGAGTAGATGTTGATCCTGGGCTGCAAAATAATTTCCCTCAAGTGGCAAGATGAAGATTAGATCTCCAAAGATCTTCTCTCCAACGACGTGAATCAAGCTGGCCCAAATCATCCCATATGTGATGGATATAAATCATCACCATATGGCACCCCATCAATCACATGGCCCACCTCAAAAAAATAAAATAAGTGTTTGGCAGTGGTAGCCATATCTCCTCTCATGCTCCCATTAGAACATGCAATGCAAAAAGTGTGGGAATCCTCTCCCCCAAAGGACACACCCAACTCATGTGTCTCTCTCCCAATTGTGCTTTTCACACAAATAAGATCAATATCAGCAAATTAAATCATGATCAACATCAAAATGAGGAAAATGCTGAAGGTATTATGTAGTGCAAGAAGGTACCAACAGTTTTCCCAATAGTGATAGCACAGTTTTCCAAACTGCTGCTTCTGAAAATTACATGGCAAGTTGTTCTGTGTTACATGGATAATTATGTATGTCATGACATCTATTGATAAATAGAAAATGGCTAGGTACATCAACTGAACATACATGAAATAAAACACTTTCCCAAGGCCATATAATATATGGTTGTCTCCATCATACAATTTTTCCCAATGTTGACCATGGAGCTCAATGAAACGCTTGCCCTCTTGTGGAGCAATGCACTGAACATGAATGGTAAGAGTGTCCAAATATTGTGTTAGATAATCCATGGATGCAAAAAAAATATTCTTACCATGTGTTAAGAGTAATATGATGCATATGTATATGAATGATTCCTCCATAGTGGTATGACACACTCCCATGAAGAGAAATGAACCATATGCCGCATAAAGATCACCCTCCTTATACTTGGAAATCCAAGTCAAGAAGACCATAGAAATAAGATCATACCAACGTAATAGATGTTTCCATCCACTACTCCATCATTATCACATCCTCCTTTTCCACTAAGTGCATCAAATGTGAAGTGATCCTGGGGATACTCCATCAATAAACCCCTGCTCTCAAGTGACAACGTTGTTGGCCCATGCAAATAATCTCTTGCCGACTTATAGCTCCATTATTTGACATGTTCCTTGTCAAAGACATCTCACATAATGCTGCTACACATAAGAAGTTCCTTCCAAAGTGGAAGTACCTCTTTATCATCTAAGGGCAAGGAGTAACCCCTTTGCACCATGATAGTGCCATCTCCTACTCCTGCAACATCATGCAAAGTGTGAGAGAAAATATGCTCTTTCTCTCCCAAGAACAAGCAAAGAAACAAAAGATTTTTTTACCTCCTCATACGTCCATCATACAAATCAGGTGATGAAAACATAATGGATGATATGAATATCATATCAACACCATGTATCCATACTCTTTGCTGCTCAAAGATGCAAGTATCCTGCCACATACCCTTAGAAAGAGGATGATGACCAAACTATTTCAAGAGTAACCAGCGTAGCCAAGCCTACTGTTGCCCGATATCATAAATTTGAAAGTAGCTCACTAGCTTCTTTCTCTCCATCCACATCCACTCAACCAATTGTGGATGTCTCCTCCCATACTCCATCTTTGTGCTCCTCCCATGAGGGCTACCATCATCCCACATCAGATTTCTGTCTTTGCAATTCATGGGATTTTGAAATGCAATCTTCTCAAGGATCAATTTGATCCCATAAGGACCCAAATAGGTGGTAGGAAAATACCTCCCATCATGATGTGTATGGCTTAAGAAATTTCCAACACAAACATAAGATATGTTATCCATCCGAAGATGTCCTCCATCTGTTCCTCCTTGAATCCATGAAGATCCAAGTGGGAGAAGGAAGGAAAAACCTTGCACTCCATGATGTGTTGAAGTGCACCTCTAATGAAATCTCTCCATGAGATCTCCCTCTCAACAATAGTCTTCCAAAAATAATGAGGTCTTGGATTTGCTGAAAGTAGAAGTTTCTCTTTGAGCTGAGAGGAGCTCATCGAGAAAGGACCATCTAGAAAGGAGAAATGGTTTCTCACTTCAAGATGTCTACTATCTTACATCCTTTCCTTCAAGTCTTCAAACCCCAACCTCAAGTGTGATATGCAATCCAACAATGGCTCATGAGGGTGATGGTTTATTTCTTCCTTGAAAGTCCCCATGTTGCATAGCGCAGTGCAATCTTGCTGCTCTAGGTTAGCAATGTATGATGATTCTTGGTCATTTAAATATGATTTTCCACAATCTTCAAAAGAATTTGCTGAAATAGAAAGTGGAACTTTAATTGTACCTTGGTGGAACTGGGGATCTTCTTGTATGGCTGCCTCATCCCATGATGGTGTGAGCTTCTCCTTCTTTGTTTTTTCTCCATCAAAGGTTTTGATCAACCTTTGAATGAACTCTGCAAAAATTTTCACCCTTGCATGGCTCAAGTGGCTGAACCACCAGACATAGGCTCCACCCTCTAAGTGCAGCGCTGCAATTTCTACTGCCTCCCTCTATACCACTGGATGTAATAAGAATAATGCCTCAATCTTTCTTTCCCAATCTCCTATTTTAGTTGACCCATCAAATGCAGACAATAGGAATATATTGCCTTTGATCTCCCTTTTGCTGCAAGGCCTCCTCTCCTCCCTCTGCTGAATAAAATGTGGGAGGGCCATAGTCTCCTTGAAGGCTCTGGAATGAGATTTGTATTCACCTAGGTATTGAATTACAACCTGATGGTCCAAGTATCTTTCATGCTTGTCTTCTTCTTCATCATGAGAATAGGAAGTGCATGGTCCTTCCTCTTCTTTTTTCTCCTCCTCTTTGGAGAGGCTCTTCTTAGTTATGAAAAATGATGAGAGTAATCTCATATTATTCATGATTCTGATCTTCTTCTATCTTCTTGGGCTGAAACTCATAGGCTGAGCCAAGAAATATGCTTTGATACCACTATAATATCCCAAAATGGGACTACTCAGCAAGGCATGCCTGAAAAACACATTTTTCAGGAATGGCTGCTACAGGATTTTAAACCAAGACCTGGATCCCTTAGATCAATGTATCTAAGACCGAAATCCAAGAGGAGGCCCAAAAGAAATCCCTCTAAGTGGGTTAAACAGGTCTCCCACACCTAGTTGTCTTGAGAAAGTGCCCAATGAAGGGGCTGCAGTGATGCAGGAACAAGAAATAGAGAAACAACATTAATTTAATGAGCCTAAATAGATGAAGATGAAAATATCCAACAAGTGATGTTATAGCAGTAAAAATAGTACAATTCCTTGAGGAAACAATCACTCAAGTAAGGCAATGCAAGCCTCAATAATGCATATACAAGGAGATGAAGAACATTGTTATATATGTATAAACCCAAGCTATGACTGCGTAGTTTATAGGAGGCACTTCTACAAAAATAATTTCAATACACAGATATGAAAATGTATGGCTCAAATAAATTAGGGAGCAAAGCTCTAACCCCTGGAAAACAACATCAAGTCAATCCTAGAAGGATTGGCTGAAATATACAAAATTGCAAAAATGTCGAAGTAGCAGGGCTGAGTAGCAGTTGCAACTCAAGAACTGGATGGAGATGGTTGTAGATGATGCACCAGATGAATATACCTCCTCCAAGGGATCTTCCAAGTGAAAGGTTGATCCTAACACTGAAGATCTGACCCTCCAATCCAATACAACAACCCTCACTGCAGATACTCAATGAAAATAACGCAGTCAATGAGAGGGACTGTGCTATAGGTGATGAACTATGGTTGGCCTGATACCAAATATGATGGGAATCAGCTCAAATACTCCCTCACTGATCCTCCAAAGGTAAGGAGACTCCCTCCTCTGAAAAATATCTCCGAAAGTGGTGTTGTAGAACCTCCACTGCAACACCCTACAACACAACTTTTCCTGCTACAGGAATAACGCTGTAGCTGAAGGAGGATACTTGGCCTCAAGCCTGGATGTGGAGAAAATGAAGAGAAACTCCCTCAATAGGCCTCTCTTGAAAGGAGAATGAATTCCTAAACAGGAATTCCTTGTGCTAAACAGCACTGCAACTCTGCTAAACAGCAGGAGACTGCAAATAGTCTAAGCAGACTAAGAAATCAATAATCATAAGCATGTGAAACAATGGATACCTTGCCCTCCTTTTAAACGAATGCAAGCTCCCTCTCTATGGGCCCCACTCTTTAGGGTTTCCTCCATCAAGGAAACTTCCCTCCTCTTTCACTGTGTTGTCCCACAAGATGATCTCCACCTCCTACCTCTGCGCTGTTTGACTTGGTCAAACTTGACCTTGGCTTCTTACGAATGTCCCCTTTCATACATGAGGGTGTGAAATCCAACTCCAATGATGATCCCCTTTCATACTAAGAGGGATTTTATCCATGTTTTTATTATGTATGGGCCTCATCACCCAATTATTCAACTCCTAAGTGAAAGCAGCAAAAATTAATATTCCAATTTGTTGTAGGCAAATTTTGGAATATTACATTAGAAGCCATTTGATTTTATTCAATTATTAATTAAATTGCTTAATTGATGGTGGTGGGTACTCAGAGTTACCTGGAGTACTGAAGCTTAGATCTTGGAAGGGGTCTAGGCTGCATCGGGGGCTTCAATTATGGTTTGCGATGGTCTTTTTGGTCTTTTTCGCCAGTGCGCAGAGGTAGGGAAATGAATGGGAGAGCAGGGTTTTTATAATTTTGAAATTAGTGGTTTTCGTGGTGGGGGGGGGGGGGCGGCGGGGGGTAAGGCAGTTTCTAGTTTCACGCTTGGGGGATATGAACTACTATGAGGCAAACATGTATGCTCGTGATGGTTTTACAATACTTTTCGGACCCCCCCCGGGTTATAAACTTCGGATGGCGAAGGGGGGCAGAAACACAACAAGAACTGTCAAATTACCATGAGCGCGATGGGATGGCAGGAAGGTGGGGATATGTTAGCGATAGTGCAAATGGTGGGGTCGCTTAATACTTTATGTGGAGGGGTTAAATTATAGTGGGGTCGGGAAATAAGTTTAGGCAGAAGGGTTAAAAAGTGGGGTCCATTAATATTTTTGCATTTTCAAACTTTGGAAAGTGGGTTTTTCATGTTTTCTATGAAAACATTGAGTTTCTAAAGGGGGAAAAGGGATTTTTAAATGGGGAAAAGGTATTTTAGCAAGGGAAAAAAATGGGTTTTCAAAGGAAAAAAGGGTTTGGATAAGGGGGAATTAAGAGGGAAAAGGGGACAAAGGATTAGTTAATAAATTTCTCTTCATTGATTTAAGTAAGAACTTTTCATCAGTTTTCATTTTCAACAGTTCTTAATCTTTGTCTCTCCTTCATTTCTAGAGACTTGGCAGTTCTTTTAGAGGGATAAGCATAATGATGCTTATAGAACTTTTGAAAAGTGTTCTACCTACCTTTTTATTCATGCTAACATTTTTTTATTTCCTTTTTTGGGTGCATTTGAGCTTGTTGACCCTTTTATTTTATTTTGATAAGAAAACTAACTTATTTCTAACCTTATATCTTCCAATGGCTCAGATTAAACTTATGAGCTCATTTTTATTCTCTACCTAACTACTAATCTGCCAATATTAAATGATTCGGTTAGATATTTATTCACTAACTATCATAACATAAAATTTAAAGGCATGAATGATCAAGATTAGATTGTATGATCATCATGAATTATGGCATTTTGAACAAGTTGCGCACAATTTATTTGTAGAAGTAAAGTAAACTAAGAGTAGTGGCATTTGAATGTGCAACACTTTCAAAATTTATTTTTTCTTCTTTTTATGGGGTTCATATCTTATATCTTTTAATTCTTTTATTTCTTTTGGTCCTTTGATTGTTCTTTTAGGACATACCCTCTTTTAATTTTTTAATATGGTAAAACATTTGCATAAATGCAAAGGTATGTACAATATTACAAGACTTAACATAGCCAATTCAAAATTATGATCCCTATTATTATAGAACCATAACAGTGGCTCCACTTGAGGATGGCATTTTGATGAGAGATGTCAAGAATTTTCTGATCAGTGGCCTTGGAACTTTGGCTTTGCTTTGCTTGGAACTACTTTCTATGATCTCCTTTATTCAAACATATGATGTTATATCTTTTAAAGCTTAGGTCCTTCTCTTTAGGCTTCAACTTTACAAGATAATCATCCACTACAATCTAAACTTTGTTATGATATTTACAATAATTAAATATAACAAATGATCTACGGGTTAGTCTGGTGAAAAATAGTGCTTCATCATTCAACCATTGACTGGTCAACCTAGTAGATTTGTTCTATTCATTTCATTCAAGAAAAAGTCACTGTTGCCTCTATAACCATAAATAATGTATGGGCCTTTCCAAAGATAGTCAATTTTCCCATGTTTTCCTTTGTCTTCCCTTCTGGAATCCCATTTTAGTACTTGATCACCTATGAAGAAATCATCTAATTTAGTTTTTTTATAAAATATCTTCTTGATTTTGTCTTGGATTACTTGGACTTTGATATAAACTTCTTCCCTAGTTTGCTGCAAATTAATAGTTTTATTTATCCTCCTTTGGATGCCATTTGGTTCTACTTGCATCTCTTGAATCATTTTCAATACTGGCACTCCTAATGAAGATGGAAAAATAACATCCATCCCATATAATAATTGATAGGAAGATGTACCAATACATTTCTTTGTAGTTATTTTGTCTGCCCATAGGGAATTCACCAACCTTTTATTCCAGGTTTTCCTGCTATCCTCTAATAACTTATTGATAATTTTGACTAGGCTTTTGTTTGAATATTATGCTAGTCCATTACCTTAAGGTTAATAGTCATTTGAATGGCCTAGGGTGATATGGCATCGGTTACAAAAATCTATCATTTTCTTGGATTTCAAGGCAGCGACATTATCAGTAATGAGATTTTGTGGGCATACAAATATAGAAAGGATGTTGTTTTCAAGAAATTAAATAATGATAGAGTCTATGGCTTTTCTAAAAATGATGGCTTCTATCCACTTGGTAAAGTAGTCATTGGCTATCAATATCCATTTATGTTGGGCAGAGGAGGGTGGGTGAATTTCACCAATGAAGTCTAAACCCCATTGTTGAAATGGCATTTCTACTGAGATAGGTTTGAGGGGTGATGGTAAGAGTTTCTTCTTCCCTTCAAATATTTGGCATTTGTGACAGGAGGTCACATACTTTCTAACATTTGCAAAAAGAGTGGGCCAGTAAAAACCTACCCTCAAAATTTTGTTAGCAGTTGTTTTCTAGTATAAGTGTCATCCACAATCTCCTTCATGAAATTCCTGCATGACTTTGTCAACTTCAACTTTTAATAAACAATTTAACAAGATGCCACCATGATATTTCTAAAATAAAACATTATCTAAGATACAATATTTCATTGTTTTCATTTTTAAGAATCTACTTTTGGTTCTAGCTAAAACAAGAGGAGCTTGTAAGTTGAGTAAAACAAATTTAATGTCTGCATACCATAGTGAATCTGTGAAAGCTTCATTTATTTGTGGAGTCGTCACCTCTTCCTGATCATCTATGGCAACAATTAAATTTATGTCTAAGGCTTGACAGTTCGATTCATCCATGATTTTGGCCAAACCTTGGCCTTTAATTAATTTTTTAGGCTTGATTTCAATGTCATATTCTATTATTGTGGCAATCCATTTGCCTCTTTTTCTATCAGGCCCATTATGAGTTAGAATTTCCTTTACAAATGAGTTTGTAACATATGCTATTATGTGAGAGTATAGAATGTATACTTTGAAATCTGTTATGGATTTCACTAAAGAAAGAGCTTGTTTTTCCATGATATTATACTTTAGTGTTGCATCTCTCAAAGTTTTACTGAAGAAAGCAATGGGTTGTTCATGGCCCTCATCATTATTTTGCAACAAGACTGCTGCAATGGTGTTCTCTGAAGCAAATGAAAACATTATGAAATATCTATTAAAATTAGGACTTATGAGGACAGGTGTTTTAGTAAAGGCTTCTATGACTGCTTAAAAAGACTTCTTAGCCTTTACTATCCATTTAAGTATTGAATCCTTTTTTAACATGTTATTTAAATCTCTAATTAATTCTGCTAAGTTAGAGATGAATCTTATAAGAAAATTTATTTTGCCTAAAAATGCTTGTAATTATTTAATGTTACTAGGATAACTGATATTTAGGATTGCTTCTATTCTAGATGGATCAATTCTAATGCCCTCTTTTTAAATGATGTGTCCTATAAGTTTTCCTTCTTCTAATCCAAAAAGTGATTTTTTAGGATTTAAGGATATGTCAACCTTTCTGCATTTTATGAATACTCTTCTTAGATGATATAGATGTTCATTATCTGACTTGGAAACACTGTGATATCATCTAGGTAAGTGACTAAAAATTCATGGATTTCCTTTGCATAGGCTATGCCCATAGCTCTTTGGAATGTTGCTCCAGCATTCATCAGTCCAAAATTCATTTTCAAGTACATGAAAGTTCCCCAGGGAGTAGTGAATAAAGTATTAGCTTGATCTTCAAGTTGGACTAGGATTTGGTTGTATCCAGAAAATCCATCAAGTAATGAAATTTTGGATGATGCTACTACCCTCTGGAGAATGTGGTCCATTTTAGGGAGGGAATAGTTATCCTTTAGTGATACTTTGTTCAAGTTTCTGAAATCAACACAAAGTCTAATTTCTCCTGTTTTCTTTCTAGTGGGGACTAAATTAGAGACCCAATCAAAATATCTAATGGGTGCTATGAATTGAGCATTGTACATCCTTTTAACTTATTTTTCTATTAATGGCATAAGAACAAGGTTAATTCTATTTAGATTTTATTTAAAATGCTTTTGATTTTCTTTAATTGGTATCTTATGTTGGATAATGCTGGTATCATAAGACTTGAGGTCTTCATAATTCCAGGCAAAAATGTCTTGAAACTCTTTAAACAAGCTAATGTATTTCAACTTTTCAGCTTGAGGTAATGTTTTAGATATCTTGATAAGCTTGGGATTTTCCTTTGTTCCTATGTTGCATTCCTCTATATCTGACCTTAGAGGCTCCATTTTAGGTTTTCTAGCTACTTCATTGGAGTCAAAGAGGTCTTCTAGTGGGGCTAATCCTTTAGGAAAAATGTTGTCTTTGAGGTTTAAAGCTTCTAATTCATCATTGATTAATTCCTCAATTTATACTGTTTCTAATTGTTCTATTTATAGTTTAGTGAATTTAGTTGGTTCTATATAATTTATAATATTTACATCTATTTCATTATTTATGGTATAATGTGATGTACATTATGTGTCTATACAGTTCTAAAATTCTCCTTCAAAATTCATAAAATCAAAAATTTGTGAGTCTTGTGAAAATATTTTCCAATACTTCCAATTATCAAGTATGGTTGGCCTATGTCTTACCTCGGTTGTGTGCTGATGATTTGGCTGAAAGGGTAACCTACATTTGTTGGAAAAAGTGGATAAGTTATGTGCTGGAAAAAGTGGCTAAGCTATGTGCTTGCACATTCTGATTTCTTGGGATGACAGCAAAGTCAGTCTCAAGGAAACAATTTATTAAGTCTAAGATGGTTTCTCTGTAACGGCTAAGTCTAGGGTTATTAACAATGTACTCTCCCTTCACTATTTTTATAATGATTTCTGAGTCTCCCATGATGGAAACTATTTTAGCCCCAAGTTTTCTTATGATTTGAAGGTCTAGCACTAATGCTTCATATTCTGCCATGTTATTAGTACATTTGAAATTTAATCTGAAAGCATGTCCTTCTAAATGATCATTTTCTAAATTGTAGATCCATACTCCAGCTCCTGCTCCTAATATATTCACAGAGCCATAAAAATCTAAATACCACAAACATTCATGTGTTATATTTTCATCTATTTCAAGTTCAAAATTAATATTTGAATTTTCAGTATTGACTTCTTCGTGTTCTTCTTCTACAGATGTGATTTTATCTTTGTCATTATCTGAGTTACATAAGATAAATGAGTCCAGGTCAGAATGCATGGAATAGAGAGGGAAATTTTGAGGCATGTCTGAACTGCTTACCATGTATTTCATCAAGGTTTCTCTATATAGCTTCCTTTGCTGACCAAACATAGAAATGGTAGCACATGACATGTCTAATTGTAGTAAGCCCTGAAATTTTTCTCCCCATGAGTGAGATAATAACATACCATATTTGGGAGGGACATCAGCTGCCTACTATGTCCATAATGATACTCTTTGTTGGGCACTGGACTAGAGTTACACACAGATCTTTGATCAAGCTAGGGCATTTGACTTGACTAGAATCAAAGGATAAAAGGTCCTTGTAGGGTCTGGTGATGTCTAAGTTTAATTTTTCCATGACTATTTTAGGCATTAAGTTATGAGATGCTCCTAAATCCAACATAGAATTATTTAATATTTTATCATGAATGTTTAAGCTAATGTAGAATGGAGGGACACCCCCTTGTTGATGTTTGTCATCTACTTCAGGACCAAATAATAACTCAGGTTGATCATCATTGAGGTTGACAGCATCTTCACCTTCAGCTATGCTTAATGTTTCAGTAATTTGTGCCTTGTATGAGTCATTTTTCACCAGCTCTGTTAAAGGAACTGGTATTCTTAATTTTGCTATCTCAATTTTGATATTGAATGGGATTTGAGTTTTGTCGGATTCAATCATTTAATTTTTACCAATCGTGGTTTGTGTGGTTTTTTCTTCTTTATTAACACTTGGTAATTTACTTTGTGTGTCAACTGTTTTTGTTTTCAACTTCCTTGTCTAGAATGGTTTGAGTAGTAGTTGATGTAATGTCTACAATCTTTGGGGTGGAAGATTTCTGAGTTTCTCTAGGGATAATTTGTAGAATTTTGGTCATAGGAGTTTCTATTGTTTTCTTAGTTTGGGTGTGGACTGATTTCTTACTAGTAACCTATATGTTCTTTTTTCTTCTAAGGCTATACTATTTATGAACTTCGTAGATAGAAGATTCATAGCTTTTTTTGTAGTCAAAGGACTCTCCAGAATCTAATTGTAAGTGTGGTAACATGTACAACTCTTGTTCTTCCTGGGTAAGAAAAATGGCATCTTCATTGTTTATTCCCATCAAGTTTTTATGGGTGTTCTCGTCTTCTTCATGCTGTTATGAACTTTCAGCATAATTTTCTTAGAAAGGTGGTCTAATCTGTTGATCGGGTACTACTTCTCTTGATTTACCAGTATTAGGATTTTTCCTAAAGTTGGGGTTTCTAATTTGGGAACCTTGTTGGTTTTCCCAATGATTTTTTCTTTCCATGTTCTCTAATCTATCCATTAGTCTTTCTACACTTTTAGCTAAACTATCTATATTAACATCTGAAGTGCAAAGTTCTTCCTTAATGGTGGCTCTCCTCTCATTCCTCATCCTAGCTCTTTTAGCTAGTAAGTTAGTGTCTACACTAACTACATCACTCTACATCTGTTCTAAAGTTTGAGGGTTTCTTTCTCTTAATTGATAGGACATGTCAGTGTCAAAACCATATGGAAATTTACTTAGGGCTAAGCCTGGTGGAGGTTTGATATTCACTGGAATTGCATTGTAAATGTTTTTAAACCTAATATAGTAATCCTGAACAGATTCCTTAGGAGCTCTTCTAATGTTCTCATATTCAGATAATATATGGAGAGGATTTTTCTTTCTTTCCCATCTACTTATAAACAATCGGTGGAAAGCAGCTAAATCAGCGATATGGCCAGCAGGTAAATATTTAAACCATTTTTTAACATCTCCTACTAGTGTTTGTGCAAATAATCTCATTTGTACATCTTTCTCATCAATTTCATGTAACTCAAAAAAGTTTTTCATTCTATCTACATGTGTTTGAGCAGTACACTTATCAGTACCATCGAACTGAATTTTTTTACTCTGGTAATCTGGTGGCATGGAATGTAAAGGAGCCTGTAAGGCCAAAGGGACAAATCTGGCTACCATGGCTAAGATTTTAGCTCGACTGGGAGGTAAAGCAGTAGTGCTTGGAGATGAACTTGAAACGTTAGGTTGGATAGGAAGTTTAGATATGAATGGATTT
This sequence comes from Pinus albicaulis, assembly GCA_034641835.2. Classification (NCBI taxonomy): domain Eukaryota; kingdom Viridiplantae; phylum Streptophyta; class Pinopsida; order Pinales; family Pinaceae; genus Pinus; species Pinus albicaulis. The sequence goes on from CM076580.1 coordinate 1,304,765,183, forward strand.
TGGGAATGAACTGTGGTGGATATTATAGGTGAGGTGGTACTTAATGGAGTTGTATTTATAGTTTCTGAAAATATTGTAGTGAGCTTAGGGGTAGCAACATTTAGGGCAGCTAGTTCAACTGATTATTGAAAACAGGCTTTGTCTATGTATTTTATCAAAGTTGAGGTTAAATCATCAAGTTTGTCGAAATTATCTAGAAATTGTTGATCTAAATCAAATTGTATAGTATCCTTCTTTGATTCAATAAATTGAATAAACTTGTGGTCTATTACAGTATCATGGACTAAGTTTTTAGATTTGGTACGAAATAAATAATGCTCAAATGATAAATCAAATTGAATAACCTGTATACTTGATAACTCCTTAGGAAGTGAATTTGCTTTGATTAATTCACTATTGCTTCCTAGACTCTCTACATTTTTAGGTTTTCTTAAAATCCTGCCCGTATCATCGACAATTGTAGTAGGGTGTGTATCAGGATGAGCCTTGGTGTAATATTTTCTTTTATAAGCCATAATTTTAACTCCCTATGATAAATTCAAACAACCTTTTTAAAACCTTAATGTAAAAAAATGAGAAAATGTGTTTCTTTTAAGATTTGTTTAAACTAGGGACTAATTTCCCCAGTATGGTCGCCAATATGTTATCACTCTGAAATTTCCAAAGGTTGTTTTAGTGTTTAAAAATAAATATTAGAGGTAACCACAAACCTACTTTGGAGCTTAGGATCTAGCCTTTCTGAACTGAAAGAGGTCTCTCTCTATATGTTTTAACTTTGTCTTAATAAATGGATATTAGGCTAGTTATGTATGCTTGGTTGGGTTGGTTTTTTTATTGGTTTTGGTTGGTTGGTGTAATTAATAAATTAGATGAATAGGTGATTTTCCATTTTCCATTGGGCTATGGAGTCAATATGATTTGAAATAGAACAAGACCAAATTATAAAGAAAGTGTTACAGGGAAAGATAGGTGAGAAATATCGGATCTCAAGGATGAATGGTGAAGTGATCTTTCAATCAGGATCAAGGAGCAATTAAGAATTCCCTAAACCAAATAATGAATAAGGGTGAAGAATTAAATCGGGAACAGAGGGAAATTAATAACTCTCTAAACCGGATATCAGAAGAAAACATAGAAATGTATAAGAGTTAAAAGCATAGTGTAATATTTAAACAAATTCTGTAGTAATATTCCTGTTATAACATTCACATTTAGAACACATTAAAGTTTATGGAATACTTATAAAGAGAGCATGAAAAATTTAAATTTATACTTCACTGAGATATCTCAACATATGAATCCTATAACAAAGTCTCTTTATAACTTGTTCAATCTGTCGAATGGAAATTGGTACAATAACCCTTTGGCAAGAGATCAGTCAACTACTGAAATATTCAGAAATCCACACTTGATCGACCCTTTGATACTTCAAATGATGAAGTATTTATACGACATATTACAAAAATATCCTGTCAACCGACTAGGATTTATTCTAGGAAAGTAAAATATCGTTCTACAAAAGATAATGACACCTTTCAATTGTCTGATATCTGGCCCTGATTCTTTGCTTGCTGTTATCTGTATGTTCTTTCATCTGTTTGTTCTTTCACCCTTTACAGTCAATCATACCACTTCTCCCATGTTTCTTCATCTGGGATTTTGATTTTCATCATTCTGCAATAAATCTCAACTGCTTCCGAATATCTAGAAAATGTAGGCTTATTTACAAAAACGTGACTTACTTCATGCTGGAGGTAAAAGAAGTTTTCTAGAGTTTGAAAGAGCACCTTTCCTGTGGGAATACCCTTCATTGAGGAAAGGTGAGAAGTTTCTTTGGCCACTTCCCTTAACTTCTTGACATAATCCTCATATCTCATGAGTTTTTCATTTATCACTAGAGGACTATGCAAACCCTTCTGTCTCAACACATCAAACTTGTTGAAAAACTTGTTCTCTACGAGTTCCAAGATTTGACATTTATTCTAAAGTTGTAGCATTAGATTTCTTTTGGAAATCACTTTGTTTACTTCTAGGATAGTTTATGTTCTCTCAGCTATCCTGAGCTCTTCCATATCATACTTATTTTTAGAATTTAGGAATTTGATTAGTTCAAAGGATTCCTGTGGTTTCTCTCCAAGGTTGGATTTTACTTTTTGAATTACCTCACCAGCTTCCTTCACTAAGTAGTTCAGCTCAAATATAATCTGTATAGAAGACCAAATATCATTAACAAAGTTAATGATATTGGACCACAATTGTTGTTTTTCTTGGGCTAAAAGTTCTATTAAAGATAAATCTTTCTCCAGTTGGTGGATTCTGTCAGTGAGTCTATTGGTTTTGTGTGCTTCAGCTTGACGTGCTACTTCTTCCAATTTCTTTTCATTCTCTAAGCTCTTTATTTGTTCCTTGAGGTTATTAATATCCGTAGTCTGAATGGATATATCTTCCATTACTTTGATCAATCTTCTGGCCTCATCAGTGGGATGGGCTGTTGGCATTGTTGATGCTGGTGCCGATGTAGATTCTGGTGTTGATGTAGTTATTGGCATTGATGTAGATTTTGGTGTTGATGTAGATATTGGTGTTGATGTAGAATTTATGGGGATAACAGTAATGGGAACTGCTTCCAAAGTAACTATGCTAGCTTCTTTTTCCTGTACAAGATTATCCATTTCTGTCTCCATTTCTTTTAGTTGAGCTGTCAATTGGATGATTAATTTCATCATCTCATCCTTTGATGGTATGTCTCCAAAATCTCCTTGGTTTGTGGATGTTCAGTAGTTGGTAATTTTAACTGTTTCTTTAGTGCAGCTATGTCTACATTTTTCTTCTTTATATGTTATTTTGATGCCTTTATGTCATTTGGATTATAGCCACTCTCAATTACCAACTCTTCAAGTGACTTAATCCCATTTCCTTTTGCTAGTGATGAGGCTCTCTCTAGATTTAACTCTAACTGTACATTTTTTAGGGAATTCTGCAACTTCTGGACACTTTGAGATTTATGTGTCAGGTTTGAATATATCATCTCTCCAACCTTCTTGTAAATTCAATTTGGTCAATCAGATGCATGACCTTGGCAGGAAATTCAAAGTCTGTTTTATTATAGTCTTCTGAAGTTTTTGGGACATGTACCTTTGGATGCAGGAATGTCATCTGCATTTTCCTCATTCTGATATCAAAACCTCAAAGCAACCTACTCTGATTACTAGGAGTTTTCTTCCAGTATTGTGCATATGTAACAGCCTTTAGTGCTTCATTTTTAATTTTCATCTCTTTATATTTCTCAATTATATCCTTTTCCTTCTCAACTGGCTTACTGGATGTTGAAATCTCTGCACTATTTTTATTTTGAATGATTTATGCCCTGGCAGATGATGGCAGAGGTGTTTCTTCTGTATGTGGTGTAGGTGTATCATCTCTGATAATAATCCCTTTCTCCATTTCAATTGTCTCTTCCTGCTCTATTATTGGGTTCAAATTTTCTTTCTTTTTGTACATAATCTTGAATTTATTATCAGGTGTAGCTTCTGTTGAGTAAGAACCTTCTTCTCTGGACCTTTTTGAATTCCTATCCTTTGGATCTTGAGTAAGCAAGATGGAACTAGTATCAAGTTGCTCCTCCACATCCCGTAGAGTGTTTTCCAACCACTCTGAATGGTTGGAATATTTCTCAATCTCAGGCTTAGATTCATGGATGAAAGGGGTGAGTTTAAACTTAATTCCTAATTTTATTATGACACCTAAGGGGTCATATGACCATTTGAAACTATTGCTGAAATTTAACTCCTATAGGAATTTGTCTGCTTCCTTTCATGCATTCCTATTGTCGCATACAAAGGGCCCTAGTTGGCCTTTTATCTTGAACTGGGTTTTCTTTTTGGCTGAAAGGAATTTTATCTTATCAGAATTCAAGGTTTGTCTAATTTACTCTAAGGAAAATATCCTCATTGGGAGGTATTTGGGAAGCTTATAAGGGACTAGTTGGCTTCCATATTCTCTGATCTCTATGTGATTTTGGTATAAATACCAGTCTCTTGTCTTGCTCTGGTCAGATAGTTGTAGAAATTTTCTTATTTCGTCACTGATTCTAGGTTGAATGATGTTGCTAAGCATATTAACCATTGGGTATACAAAAGAATCAATAAAGTCTTTGAAACTAAATTCATTGGAATCCTTTATGATCAAGGATGTCCAAAATATTACGGACTAGGGATTAACCTCTATGTCCAGTTTTTGTAGTTTGACTATAAACATTTCAAACTGAAAATATATGAACAAATGAAATAATATTAAGGAATATTTGTACACTCCTTCTGGAAGCTTGATCAGTTGATCATGCATGGCATCTGCCACGAATTGGGAAAAATTGAAAAGTATAGCTGGAGGTTGGCCTGGGAAAAATGTAGAGAGGAAACCAAGGATGGATTCATCTACATACTCATCAGTAAAATATCCTAGGATACAGGATAACATGGTCAGAATTTTTTTGGCATATTCTGGGAACATGGTAGTAGAGTATGGTGGGTTTCTTTTATAATTTGGCACTGATCCGGGGGGGGGGGGGGGGGGTGGGGGAAGTCTCAAAGATTTGAGATTTTTTAGGAAAATCTAGCTTTAGGTAAAGCTCAGTGAGGGTTTTAATGGAAAAAGGCACTCCTTCTAGTTGTGGTGGAATTTGCAGCATTTGTTTAATGGACTGGGTAGTGATAGTAATTAGGATTTCTTGGCCAGGGGTGACTATGGCTCTTTCATTTGGAAAATAATTGAGTTGGAAAAGTATAATTACTTCAGGGAATTGGTGGGTCTGTGGAACTGTGTATTTTGGCAGGTTAGAGTTCCACAGATTTATATCATCTGCCTTATCAACAAACTTTTCATGGCTCCAGTAATGAAGCTCCAAGAGATTGTTGTTAGTAATTGTATCGACTATTTTAAAGTCCTTATCGTCCAGTGGATTATTGTCAATATCTAGCTAGGGTGGTTGTAGAGGGTTTACTATTTGGAAGATTTTAGAAGCCATTTCATTTTCAATTATTAATTAAAGTTCTTAATTTATGGTGGTGGGTACTCAGAGTTACCTCGAGTACTGAAACATAGATTGTGGAAGGGGCCTAGGCTGCATCGGGGGCTTCAATTCTAGTTGGCGATGGTCTTTTTGGTCTTTTTCTCAAGTCCGCAGAGGTAGGGAAATGAATGGGAGAGTGGGGTTTTTTATAATTTTGAAATTAGTGGTTTTCGCGGGGGGTGGGGGTGGGGGGGCGGGAGGGAGCGAGGGGGTAAGGGAGTTTCTGGTTTCACGGTTGGGGGGTCTGAACTGCTATGATGCATACATGTATACTCGTGGTGGTTTTACAATACGAACCTTTTCGGACGCGCCCCCCCCGGTTATAAACTTCGGATGGCGGAGGGCGGCTGAATGGCAAAACAAGAAATGTCAAATTACCATGAGTGCGATGGGATGGCAAGAAGGTGGGGATACGTTAAGCCATAGCATGAATGGTGGTGTCACGTAATAGTTTATGTGGCGGGGTTAAATTATAATGGGGTAGGGAAATAAGTTTAGGCAGAAGGGTAAAAAAGCGGGGTCCATTAATATTTTTGCATTTTCAAACTTTGGAAAGTGGGTTTTTCATGTTTTATATGAAAACATAGAGTTTCTAAAGGGGGAAAGGGGGTTTTTTAAGGGGGAAAATGAATTTTAGCAAGGGAAAAAAAATGGGTTTTCAAAGGGAAAAAGGGTTTGGATAAGGGGGAATGAAGAGGGAAAAGCGGACAAAGGATTAGTTTATAAATTTATCTTCATTGATTTAAGTAAGAAATTTTCATCAATTTTCATTTTTAGCATTTCTTAATCTTTGTCTCTCCTTCATTTCTAGAGACTTGGCAGTTCTTTCTGAGGGATAAGCATAATGATGCTTATAGAACTTTTGAAAAGTGTTCTACCTACCCTTTTATTCATGCTAACATTTTGGGTGCATTTGAGCTTGCTAACCCTTTTATTTTCTTTTGATAAGAAAACTAACTTATTTCTAACCTTATATCTTCCAAGGGCTCAGATTAAACTTATGAGCTCATTTTTATTCTCTACCTAACGACTAATCTGCCAAGGTTAAATAGTTTGGTCATATCTTTATTCACCAAATATCATAACATAAAATTTAAAGGTATGAATGATCAAGATTAGATTGTATGACCATCATGAATTATGGCATTTTGAACAAGCTGCACACAATTTATTTGCAGACGTAAAGTAAACTAAGAGTAGTGGCATTTGAATGTGCAACACTTTCAGAATTTATTTTTTCTTCTTTTTATGGGGTTCATATATTATATCTTTTCTTTCTTTTGGTCCTTTGATTGCTCTTTTAGGACATACCCTCTTTCCATTTTTTAATATGGGAAAACATTTGCAGAAATGCAAAGGTATGTACAATATTACAAGACTTAACATAGCCAATTCAAAATTATGATCCCTATTATTATAGGACCCTAACAGTACCAATCTTCAGCAACACCTTGTAAGGACCATAGTACTTTGATGATAATTTATTATCCTTCTTAGCTTGCTTGAGGGACATTTGTTTGTATGGTTGTAGACATAAAAATACCCAGTCTCCTACTATTACCACACATAATTTTTTTAATATGGGAAGAATAGGGTCATCATAAGCTTCACCTTGTATCATTAGGTTAGATCATTCATTTGATGAGAAATTCACTTAATCATGTTTATTATAGGTCATAGACACTTCACTAGTCTTGTCATTAGGTTCATACCCACAATAATCCACCTTGGGTCACTTGCATAGTCATCAAATTTTAAAAAAAGAGCCACAAGCTAGTTTTACAACTTTTCGTAGCAAATTCAATGCAAAATAGGCAGAAAACGCTACAAAAACACCTGATAATTTCGTATCAAATATGAAGCATTTCTCTGTTTTCTGACTTTGAACAGTCAACATCAAAAGAAGTTTCTGGGCAAACAGAGAAGTATTTTAAGAACCTGAGAGAGGTTATTTTCAAGCATATATCCAATAACAATAACCTCTTTCACTTTTCTCAAAGGTGCTACAAATTGGGAGATACAGGGATGTATTTCGGCCCTATTTTCAGAAAACAGAATTTTCCTGTTTTATACATGTTTTGCAAATGCAGATTCTGGACAGCTAGAGATGGTATTTAAAAACAAAAGATATGTTTTTCTTCAAAAAAAATTTATCTACAAAAACCTTCTCCATATTTGAAAAATATATTAATAATGCGGAAATATGACTACATTTCTAAACTGCAAATTCTGCCCTTTTTAGGAGTTTTCATAGTGTACCTTAGGCTTGAAGCCAGAAATATGCTACGAAAAAACCTGTAGGTGCTTTTTTGCATTTAAACTCAGTTTTGGCATGTTTTAAGGAGAGAGATTGATGGTTGAAAGGTGTCATGACATAATGAAGGTGTTGGAACAGTAAATAAGTCAAGAATATTGATGGAAAATAAATTTTTCCCACGCTACTAAAACTCGCTACGAAAATTTCTATACATGACTGTTTTAGCAGTCAACTTCAAGTTTTCTTTCAGACCAACGGAAGAATTATTTTGGAAATATGAAAGAGGTTTTTCTTCAGCACAAGTCCATATACAAAAGCCTCTCTCATTTTTTGCAAAGCCATAAGGGTTTGGAATTATACACTTGTTTTTTGAAGCCTATTTTTCAAAATTTTCACTAACAAGATTTGTGAAAATTTTGTAAAAAATCGACTTGGAGGAGATCCAACTCAGCATCCACGTGACATAATGGCACATAAGCACTCTAGTACACTCAGAAAATTAGTTGGTTGCAGTTGATAAAGGTTATTAAATTGATTTGTTGAACTATTAATGAAAGAAGAGTCATTTTTGTATTCAAACTTTGCTAAACATAAATATCCCTAGGAAGTCTCCAAGTGATCAAATCATGTTTGAAATAGGTCTCTGAGGTGGGAGTTCGAGGGGAGTAAGGTGGCATATCATTTGTGTGAGTCCTAATTCTATAATGAGATATTTTTAGAGTTAGAGGGGGTTGGGAGATGGTGACTTGACACTTCTACTATTGTAATTTCTGATATCTGTAATATAGATAGACTTTGTTTCTGCTTCACCTGAGAATCTTGAATGTTTCAATGAGATTATGTTTTATGTCTCTCTTTATCTTACTTCCAATATATTGAGGTTTAATTACTCAGAATTCATGTCACACATGCTCTCACTTCCTTTTAACATTGAGCTACTAAATATTTCTGTGTTAGTATTGTCCTTCGATTGAAACAGTAAAAGCCTCAGTTTCCACAAGTAGATTCATTTTGTCACTGAATTCCTTCTTACTAACTCCATGAGCCCAATGGTAGTGAAATCTATTTAATTTTTCACCTGCAATCAAATACATTAAGATACTCACAGAGTTAGCCATCTGATTTAAGACCTAATTAAGAAAATCATTAGATAAATTGAGAGAGCCCTCTTATACTGGAGAGGCTTCTTTCCAGTTGCAAGTGGTTTGAAAGAGTAACTCCAAGTTGACCACTGAAGAAGCCCAAGAGGACTCAATTTAGTGATAACATTTTGGCACCGTTTCTAGGGACCGAAGATGTAAATTTTCCCTAGGAAGAAAGAAAAAGTTTCAGTTCTCAGGTCTGAGAGCCGCAGACACTAGGCACATATTGGTTGTATTTCTGCTTTGGAGACTCCACACATCAAATAATCAATTGGAAGGTGAATCCACCGCTTGAGGATCATTAGCTTCATGAAGTTCCAAGATGAGTTCCATTGCAAGAATAAATTCCAGGTATGCCCCTATGAATCGGTCTCACATCCTTGGTTTTCCAAATCCTATGCCAAAGGTAGATTGGTTAACTAGTCTTCCTATATTTAAATATGAAAAGAAAGAAAATGTAGCTCTTCATTTGGTTAGATTCCATATGCATGTACAGAGACTTAAGGTTCAGTTCCCTGAGGATTGTCTCATGAAAATGTTTATGGTCACTTTAGAGGGAAAAGCATGATCTTGGTATGAAACATGCCAAATGGTTCCTTATATTCTCTTGCTGATTTCTAGGTTGCATTTTATGAGATGTATAAATAAATTCATTCCTCCTTATTGTTGGTCAAAGACTGCTGTAAACATTGTGTGAGTTTTATTGAATATTTGGAGAACTGTTATGAAGATGATGAGTTCATGGATGAGGAAATTTTAGAGGCCCTTCATGACAATCCCTTTCATCACCAAGAAGAAAGGATAGCCTCTCTCGTGGATGAAAATGAAACCCAACAGAATTTTATTTATGAAAATCACGTTACATCCTCTTAGTTTAATGAAAAGTTGCAACAGACTTGTCAGCCTTTTGATCATCAGGAATATGAGAATCATTTCAAGCAACAAGAGGAAATACTAGAAGATAATTGCTATAATCCTCGGGAAAAGGAAGAAGTTTATTCTTGATGTCATTCCTTGCGTCAGCCTACATCAAATGAAGAAAAATCTGAAAAGCAAATTTTAGACAATAATATGGGTATGTTTTTTGAATCATATGAAGAGTTACCTTTATAAATTTTTGTGGTACATGCTGAGGTAGTTCCTTTTGAAAGTGTCCAAGAGTTCTCCAAGTATTTCTTCCTCTCAAACAAAAATAATGATTAACAGATTTTTCCTTTTTTATTTGAGAAAGGTCACAAGGGTTATAATGAAGAATTTGAACAAGGAACACCGTCAAAGGATAATATTTACTCACACTTTCTTGTTGATCAACAACAATTATTCGTGCATACTCTCAAAGATCGTTTCGCAGCTCTGCTGGAATATTTGACAGGAATGAATTTCAATATGATTTTTAGTCATGTATACAAATTCAGATGGTGGAACAAGTGGTCATCTCTCAGGAATGGTTTTATGATCGGAGAAGTGGAATTTCCATTCCAATCCAGTACTCAACTTCTTGATTGGCTTCATTGGAAGAGTGAGAACACTTGATTCAGTTTTTATGATGAGCAAGTAGAGTAGGATCATTTGTATATAAATAAGTTTGAAGATCAAAAATTTTGTCAGTTTCAGTTTTAAATTCAGCATGTGTACTTTCAGTTATTTAGCAGCTACTAGTTTTTCCAGTGCCAAGGTTACAGGTCAGAACAGGTTGCAAGTTTCCATTTTGAAGATGGGAACAGCCCAATGGAGGTGGCACTAGAACTACTAGTTCTTTGTTGTACCACACGGGCACACCATCCCAAGTGGAGCCACTGTTATCACACATAAATTTTTAAATATGGGAAGAATGGGGTCATCATAATCTTCACCTTGTCTCATTAGGTTAGATCATTCATTTGATGAGAAATTCACTTAATCATGTTTATTATAGGTCATAGGCACTTCATTAGTCTTGTCATTAGGGTCATATCCACAATAATCCGCCTTAGGTTCACTTGCATAGTCATCAAAATTTTAAAAAAAGAGCCACTAGCCATTTTTACAACTTTTCGTAGCAAATTCAGTGTAAAATAGGCAGAAAATGCTACGAAAACACCTGATAATTTCGTAATGAATATGAAGCATTTCTCTGTTTTTTTTACTTTGAGCAGTCAACTTCAAGGGTGGTTTCTGGGAAAATAGAGAAATATTTTAAGAACTTGAGAGAGGTTATTTTCAAGAACATATAAAATAACAATAACCTCTTTCACTTTTCTCAAGGGTGCTACAAATTTGGAGATACAGGGATGTATTTCAGCCCTATTTTCAGAAGAAAAAAAAAATTCCTGTTTTATACAAGTTTTGCAAATGCAGATTCTGGACAGCTGGAGATGGTATTTAAAAAACCAAGAGAGGTTTTTCTTCAAAAAAAACCTCCTCCAGATTTGAAAAATCTATTAAGAATTCAGAAATATGAGTTCATTTCTAAATTGCAAATTCTGCCTTTTTTAGGAGTTTTTGTAGCGTACCTCAGGCTTGAAGCCAAAAATACGCTACAAAAAACCTGTAGGTGCTTTTTTGAATTTAAACTCATTTTTGGCATGTTTTAAGGAGAGATATTGATGGTTGCAAGGTTTCATGACATAATGAAGGTGTTGTAACAACAAATAAGTCAAGAATATCGATGGAAAAGCAATTTTTCCCACGCTACTATAACTTGCTAAGAAAATTTATGTACATGATTGTTTTAGCAGTCAACTTCAAGTTTGGTTTTAGACCAAATTGTTATAGCATCATTTCTCACCTTGACATGATTCATGATTGCTACGTGGCTTTATGGGCACCCATTCCTACAGACTTGGACAAATTCACTTAAAAACAGTGGAAAATCCTTCATACGCGACTATGCCCGTGTTTTTCCGCGTGAATACGCTAGTACAGCTAGACTTTTCCGCGTATGCCATTTTAATAGTTAAAAAATATAATCTAATTTAGCGGGTTGATAGTTACTCGAGTGGTTCAACTTCTGTGACACGTGTTCCGTGCCGAAACTACTTGGAGGGGACTATAAAGGACCTCATATGTAGCCTAAGGAAAATTATTGTTAATATGCTACGGTGGTTCCCTGTCAAGTACGATTCCCTGTGCCTCACACCTTTTTTTTTCCCAGTTCATTTCAGGAAACCCTTGTTTCCTTGAGATACACATCCCTTTGTATGTTATCTCGTATGCACTCATTTGGAAGGAGTCTTAGCGAGGCAAGGGCTGGACGGATCCGGACGACGGTCTGCGAAGGCCTTGGAAGGATCAGGTGATCTCTCCACTTACTTTTGTACGTACTATTTTTATAATACAGAAGTATCATGCTGTTCACGAAGTAAACGTGTTAGTGTATGCTTTAATGTGTGAAGAATATTTGTTATACAAGCATTTATGATGATTTATTTAATGTTTTATATGAATCTCGCTAACATATAGAGTAGAAATTTACTGTACAACTTGTCCTTTGTGCTGGTTTCTTCTTGTATTTCAGGTGAAAGAGGAAGGACGGTTGCAGGGAGTTTGAACTCCACGTGGATCTACTTCAAACGTAGGACCAACGGGTAAACCTCTCATTCTGCTCCCAACTGTTGAAACTACTAGGAGGGACTATAAAAGGACCTCATATGTATGGCCTAAGGGAGAGAGAGAATTATTATTATTATACTCTGTTGGTTCCCTATCCAAGTCTGATTCCCCGTGCCTCCTGCACTTTCCCAGTTCATTTCACGAAACCCTTGTTTCCTTGAGATACACATCCCTTTATATGTTATCTCGTATGCACTCATTTGGAAGGAGTCTTAGCGAGGCAAGGGCTGGACGGATCCGGACGACGGTCTGCGAAGGCCTTGGAAGGATCGGGTGATCTCTCCACTTACTTTTGTACGTACTATTTTTATAATACAGAAGTATCATGCTGTTCCCGAAGTAAACGTGTTAGTGTATGCTTTAATGTGTGAAGAATATTTGTTATACAAGCATTTATGATGATTTATTTAATGTTTTATATGAAACTCGCTAACATATAGAGTAGAAATATACTGTACAACTTGTCCTTTGTGCTGGTTTCTTCTTGTATTTCAGGTGAAAGAGGAAGGACGGTTGCGGGGAGTTTGAACTCCACGTGGATCTACTTCAAACGTAGGACCAACGGGTAAACCTCTCGTTCTGCTCTATTTCGTTTTCATGACTGTGCATGATCGTGTGAGTCTCTGTTAAGTAGTACGCCCCTGCTCTGTGGAGGTTGAATCCCAACCAACCTCTAGGGTGTTAAATCCCCGAAACAGAAATGGCGACTCCACTGGGGATCACATTTTTGTGATTCTCCTGTTGGTTGTTTCAGCTGTTTGGTAGGTTGCCAACAGTTTCTTCTGTCTTTTACAGTCCAGTTTGTTTTCTTGCAGTCAGTTTGAAGCTTTTATACCTTTCCCAGGCTTGTACTTTTTATTTTTCATTATCTTTCTTTGTATACGCAGTTTTTCTTGCACACAGTCGCGGATACCCGCGAGTTTGTGTAGAAGGATCCGCGTACACGCGGATTTCCCTCGACACAGACGCGTATACACGCCTGTTTCATAGCTGCAAGGTCGCGTATACCTAGGCTGAATTTGAAATTTCAAGATTCTGGTGTTTGTGGTCTTTTCTGGCTGTGGAAGCCTGTGTTTGCAGAGTCTTTGTACTTACTGGAGTGTGACAGAAGTGGTTTTAAGTCTTGGTTCTCTTTCGTTTGCCCGAAAACTGATCTTTTGGCGAAGTGTTCTTGTTGGTGCTAGCACTCCTGGATTGAGTCCCAAGATCGCTTTTTGAGCGTTCTTGGTTGTTCTGCTTTACCAGAACAGAGAGCTTTTGCTCATTGACTCGCTCCTGTCTTTGTGTTGTGCTTTGCATTGCGTTCTTTGCTTTGTTTTCGATTGGTTTTCTTGAGTTTCATAAGCTAGGGTTTTGTTGCATTTTTCGAAGATCTTTTCTTGTTTCTTTGGAGTTTTGTATTGCAACGAATTTGCACTATTTCTCTTGGCTTTTTGATTGAGTTTTTAGTCTTCCGTTGCCCTTATTGATCTTGCTATCATTAGTTTTATAAGGTTTGGGGGCATAGTTGGAGTTTATGCTTCAAATTCGGTCTCATTTTGGCTTGGATTGAGATAGTTGTTCTTGGTTTTCTTGAAGCTCTTGTTTTATAAAACTGAAAAGCCCAAAAACATTTGTTTTGCTTTTGTTTTTGCATATCAAAAACTCAAAAAACATTGTTGCTTGTTTTTGTTTTTGTTGTTGCCTTTTTCATTTTCGTTTGGCTTCATCTTTTGGGACTTTAGTGAATTTTCTTGCTTCTAGTTTCCTGCTTGATTGTGAAGGGAGGTTGTCTTTTGATTTCTTCTTTTTCTTGTTGAGTATTTTGGTGTCTTATATTAAGAGTTCTTGTTTGCAAGAATTAGCTTTCTGGATATCAAAAGATTAGTTGAAACTGAAGGAGCCTTTTTGGGAAATTTCACCTTGTTTCAAGGGACTTTCTGCATCTTAGAATTTACATGCTAGTGGTCATTTGCATTAGGTGCATTGAATCATTTAGTTAGCTTCTTAATTTTTGTGCGTGTGAGTTTGTAATTTGAAAAGAAAAATACATTTTTAGCCTCGTAGAACTTACATAGAAATTGCTCTTCATCGAAAGACTAAGAACTGCATGTGCATGTAGTCAGGTTTTTATTAATTTCTTTTGCGTCAGAACATCATTGGTTTCAACTCCATATCCTTGTGACGTAATACAACAGCCCTTAAAATAAGCGATTAAATCTAAAATCAACTAGCAAGTTTTATTTAGTGTCAATCACCAACTAGCTAGGTTGTAGGGCCTTGGAATAGGAGAGAGGAGAGTTAACTCTCCAAGGCCGCTCAAACAGACATACAAGTTTACTAATTGAGCGAAATCCAACTCCGTGAGGTGGACTGGGAAATCTCTCATCCGAGAGTCAAGCGCGAGGGGAAGTGAAGGTTAAGAAGAGGGATGCCCCCCCTCCGATTAGCTGAATCTAACCTCAAGACCGTTCCGCCCAGCTTCTGATACGGATTGGTGTCCATAGTTGCTGTTCCTAGGTTCCACACAGGTGACTGCGGGGGGGAATACCCGTGGTACATGAGGCAGACGTCGCATCACTTTCAGCAGTACTTCTGGGGGGTGCCCTTGCGAAGCTTGGGTGCTTGAGCCGGCAAAGGCTGTCGTTAGGAGGTCGGCGTAACTGTTTCTGATACCTTCGCTAGTTGTTATGGGCCCTAATCATCCCAGACTGCTTTCGGAAGGTCCTATACTTCGCTTTCCTGTATTTTGGTGTCCGGTCCTCATCACCCGGAGCGGAAATACTTGGAGGCTGTTTGCTTGCTGTTTCTCAGGGTTTTGATTTTAGTGAGTGCTCTTTGCTCCTAGCTTGCCTAGCTTTTCACTTTTTCTTGAGTCTAATATAATAAAAGTGGCTGATCAAGCGCCTCGACGTTCGAGGAGAGTCCGGGGGTTATCTCCCGAGAGTGCAGAGCCTTCTTCGAGAAGGCGTAGGAGCGATCTAGCAGGTGGTTTTCACCCTGTAGAGTCTGACGCTGTGGAGAGAGATCCTCCACTAAGGTCTGAAGGCTTCTTAGCTGATTCCGGTGTCGGTTCCGAGAGGAGCGTTTCGCTCACCTCGAGGGTATTGTTTCCTCAGGAGGAAGATTTTCAGATAGAAGATATACCTGAGCCTGCAGCTACAGGTCCATCTCCTCTTCCTCTTAATCATCCTTTTGTTATAGAGTACATCGGACCGGAGTCTGAGAGACCGCCGGATCTTCCTTATCTTTCTTATCTTTCGATGGCCACGACTGGGAACGCGGCTTCTACCGTGAGTGCTGCGGGCATTCAGACCCCTGCTTCTGTCGAGGCAGGGGGCACTCTTGCTCTATCTTCGAGTGCTTCTAGCACTGCTATGTTTGGCTCTGGATTCACCCAAGCATATGCTTCTCAATCTGGTCCCTTTGTTTGAGGGATGTCCATTGCTGGAAATCCCTCTTTTTCCTTTACCGCCGGTGCAGCTGGATCTACGCCCATGTCCAACATGGCTAGTGGATCAGCTTCTTTTCAGGGTTTCCCCTTTGGGACTGGGCATATTCCTAGTCCCAATCCTTCTTTAGGGTAGTTTCCTTTTACGTCCCAGACCCAAAGTTTCAATCCTTGGGCTCAGGGGCCAAGTTCGACTGCTTTTATGGGGTGGAATCCTATGTTTGCAACGTCGGGGGCAGGGAATCAGTTCATCGCGAGTCATCAAGGGAATGCTTCTTTCCCTGCATCGAGTGCTTATCAGTATTTTTCTCCTCTATCTAATGCATGGAACCCCTACCAGGGGCTTACCTCTTCAGTCAATACTTCAGCGGGGGGAACTAGTCTGGGTCTTGGTAACTCGGCGTGGGGAGGAGGTTCTTCTCCGTTTTCTACGGGTCCCTTCTGGCAGCCTGGTGCCTCATCAAATCCAGGCTATTCTTTTCAGAATGTGGGAAATCCATCCCATCAAGGATGGAATTCTCAGGCTCCGCCGCGATTACCATTTCTGGCAACGTTAAACTTGCCAGACTTGGCGAAGTTAACTAATGACCCGATTCGGTATAGTCCGGGTTGGCCTCCGGTTCCAACCAAACTTCCTTGAGACATTCCTAAGTTTGAAGGTAAGAATGGTGAAGATCCGGCGGACCATGTCACCACATTCCACTTATGGTGTTCATCCAACTCTCTGATCGACGATTCGATTAGATTGAGATTATTTCAGCGCACCTTAACTGGAAACACCGCGAAGTGGTATATAGAGCTTACTGGGGGCAGTTTCGCCACATTTGGAGAACTGGCTGTCACTTTTCTTAACCATTTCCAGTTGCCTGTCAGATATGAGGCTGGGGCCGAACTCCTGGCTAATTTTAAGCAGGATGAGGCAACTCACATTTCTGATCATATTCAGGAATGGAGGAGAAGGAAGAGGCTTATCAAAGCCCATATTCCGGGTGAGTTCCTTCTCGAGTGGTTTTTGAAGTCACTTCAGTCAGATATTTCAAAAGATGTATCCATGTCAGGGGTATATTCCGAGGAGCAGGCCATCTTTAGGGCCCAACAATTAGAGTTGATCTATTCTCAGTCTGGCATGCTTTACAAGTATTTGCCTAATGCTCCTCGCTCCAAATTGGATCTATCGAAACCTAAACCTGGTCCGCATGGTGATGGACTTGTCGGATCGGTCAGTAGTAGTGCAGCCAGCCTGCTTTCTCAATTGCAGCAGTTGTCTTTACAATCTGCTTCTTCTGGTCAGGCTGTGCCTGCTGATTCTTCACCTTCCGAGTCTTTGTCCATTAATGCTGTCCAATCTTCTGAACCCAAAGGAAATCAACAGTCCGATGGGAAGAAGAAGGGACGTAATAACAAGAAGAAGGGCAAGAATGGGAAGGGCAATGCAAATAAGACCAACAAGCGTGTTGGTGAAGGGCAAAAGGAGAAAAAGAAAGTTAAGTTTCCGTGCAAGCTTTGTGCTGGAGACCATCTCACGCATCTTTGCCCGAAAATTCAGGATGCTCAGCGCCTGTTATCTCAGCAGGGTTCTTCTAGTTCCCAGGCTGTGCTAACAAACCCTTTTCCCCAAGGGCAGCAATTAATTGCTGGCGCGAATCAAAATCTTGGGGCTTCCTCTGGAGGCGCTCAGGAAGGGGAAGTTCCATCGAATATCTTTATGATGAGTGCTCACGTGGATGTCGCTACGAGATCCCGTGATTATGGCGGAGAGGAATCTTCGAAAGCTAAGGAAGTTCCTGATGCTACTGAGCCGCTTCACATCACGAAGCCAACTGTCGAGTCTATGCCTCGGATTCCGAAGGCATCCTCTAAACGGTCAACGATTAATCCGAACATGAGGGCTGCCCAGAACTACTCGATTGTAGAAGATCTGGCGCAGAGTCCTTGTGCTATGTCAGCTTTAGAGGTACTCCAGTCTTGTCCGGCTCAGCGCAGTGCTTTGCTCACTGCCATTGAAGCTATAGATCCGAAAAATTCTCTTCTGATTACCTTTGATATGAAGAATTTTAAGAAGAGACTTCCTCATCATATGGCCTTCCATATTAAATCATCGTACCGGAAGACTAATATCTTTCGCACGGTTGTTGATGAGGGTGCTTCTACTTGCGTGATGTCTCTCGCATGCTGGAAGACACTAGGATCTCCCAAAGTTGTTCCATCTAGCACTATTCTTACTGCATTCGATGGCCATTCTCATAGGCCCCATGGTATTGTCCCGGCTTTGCCCATCTGTGTTGGGGGCAAAACCGTTAACATAGAGGTTGAGGTAGTAGATGCGGCCTTGGACTACAACCTTCTGTTGGGGAGGAACTGGATATATGATATGGATGCCATTGCATCTTCACTATTTCGGATAGTATGTTTCCCCCACGAAGGGAGGATAGTTACGGTGGATCAACTGGACTGTCCTCCTGTAGACCTGGATGCGCCTCCTGACTCATCTGTCCCTAAGTTGGACAATACTAAGGCACCTATTGAGAATCTAGGAGTTGGAATGTATTCTTCCCTGATGGGATCTTTTGATCTTCCTCCTCCTAAGGTGTCTATCAATGCTATTTCATCCTCCAAGGCTCCCCTTCGAAGAGAGTTCTTTCGAACTCATTATTTTTCGGACCCTTGGACCTTACCTTCCCCAACCGCCACTTTGGAGGAAGGGCAAGTGGGTGGAATGGCATTCCCAATTTCTGCAGCTGAGATTGCATATCAGTCTGTTGTTGACACTGCAGAGTCTGATCCAGCTCCTCTTTCTCCGGAAGAGTTGGATGGTGATGTGGCTCCGGCTTGGACGCTTACTTCTTCTTCTGCCCAGGATTGTCTAGATACTACTCTTCCATCTGAAGAGGCCATCCTGGAAGCAATGACAGGTATAGAGAGACAGTGGGATGACTTGCATCATCGGTCTTACTTCCTACCTGACTTGAGCGAAGTCGAAGCTAGTTTTCCAAGTCCTCAGTCTCCTGGACCTGTTCACCCAGTCTTGAGCCCCTTAGCACCAGCACAGGTTTATGCTGAAGGGAACATGGGTGTGATCTCTCCGACTATCCCGGTGAACATCTCCAGGAATCCCAACATTATTGAGAACGTTTTCATTGGAGCTGAATGTTCCCGTGAAGAAGTTCATATCTATACCGAGCTCTTCAAAGAGTATAGGGATGTTTTTGCTTGGTCTTATGAGGAAATGCCTGGCATAGATCCATCTATTGTCCAGCATGAGATCAAGACGTATGAAAACGCTAAACCGGTCAGGCAAAAACTTCGTCCGGTTAATCCTAGGAAGGCAGCAGCTATCAAAGCTGAAGTTGAAAAGCTGCTTAAGGCGGGATTCATTTTCCCAGTTCCTCTGACTGAATGGGTTTCAAACCCCGTTCGTGTTGATAAAAAGCAAGGAACAATTCGAGTGTGCATCGATTTCAGAGACCTGAATAAGGCGTGTCCTAAAGATAATTACCCCACACCCTTCATTGATCGGATTATTGATGAGTGTGCCGGTAACGAAATTTTTTCCTTCATGGACGGTTTTTCTGGTTATAATCAAATTACTATCCGTCCAGAAGATCAACATAAGACCGCATTTATTTGTCCCTGGGGTACGTTTGCATATAAGAAAATGCCTTTTGGTCTGAAAAATGCTGGAGCTACTTTTCAGCGGGCCATGTCTTACGCCTTCCACGACATCAAGAAAATTATCGAGGCATACTTAGATGATCTAGTTGCTCATTCTCGAAAGAGGATGGATCATCCAGGACACCTCCGGAAAATATTTGAGAGATGTCATTTTTATAAAATTCGTTTGAATCCGAACAAGTGCGTTTTCGCGGTAACATCCGGTCGGCTGTTGGGATTTATCGTGTGTAATGAAGGGATAAGGGTAGATCCCTTCAAGGTTGAGGCAATACTTCGGTTGCCTCCCCCGTCTTCAATCCGTCAACTTCAAAGTCTCCAAGGGAAGTCTAACTTTCTTCGGAGGTTTATCGTTAACTATGTTGAGATTACAAAGGGATATATGAGACTGTTGAAGAAAGGAGTCCCTTTTCTTTGGGACGACTATGCTCAACGCTCATTCGATGCCTTGAAAAAGGCATGGACCTCTGCTCCTTTACTGAGTCCACCCGATTATAGCAGAGATTTTCTTTTGTATCTGGCTACAGCAGAATCTACCATTGGTATGGTTCTGGTTCAGGAGGATGATGCTCCGGCTGAGCATGTTATTTACTACCTTAGTCGAGGACTGGTAGGACCTGAACTGCGATACACCCCGATAGAAAAATTAGCCTTAGCAGCAGTTCATGCTGTGCAGCGACTCCGGCATTATATTATTCTTCGCAAAACTTATGTCTTGGCAACTGCCAATCCATTTCAGTTTGTCCTCAGCAGGCGAGTGATTGGGGGCAAATATAATAGATGGATTGTGATTTTACAGGAATTTGATCTAGAGTTCATGTCTGCCAAATCCAAGAAGTCATTAGTTTTTGCGGAATTGATCTCCAAGTTGCCTTGTGGAGAGGCGATGATCTATGATGAGTCCTTTCCGGACGAACACTTGTTTCTGATCTCTCCGCAAGATCCTTGGTATGGGGACATCATTGTATATCTCCAGACTGCGAAGTTTCCCTCTTCTTTTTCGAAAGATGAGCGTCGTAAGCTGCGTCACTTAGCTAAAAGTTATCTGATTATTGGTGATGCTTTGTGCCGTCGAGGGGTTGATTCAATCCTAAGACGCTGCTTAACTTTCGAAGAAGCTGAGGCTGTGCTTAATGATTCTCACGGTGGAGCTTGTGGGGGTCATTTATCAGGGCTTGCTACAGCCCAAAAGATTTTGCGTGCTGGCTACTTCTGGCCCTCGATTTTCAAAGATTGTATTGAATCGGTCAAGAAGTGTCATCCTTGTCAAGTGTATACTCGAAAAATGTGCGCTCATCCAGCTCCGCTTTTTCCAGTCGTTACTGTTGGCCCCTTTACAAAGTGGGGTATGGATTATACTACTTGTAACCCGCCTTCGGCAAAAGGTCACAAGTACATTATCGTAGCAGTAGACTACTTTACGAAGTGGGTCGAAGCTATGCCTACTTTTGGGAACGATGGTGAGACTGCGGCTCTTTTCTTCTTCAATCAAGTCATTGCTCGTTTCGGTATACCTAGAGAGATTGTCACTGACCATGGCAGTCACTTTCAGAACAGTATGATGGCTGAGTTGGCTCTTAAATTGGGTTTCCGGCAGGAGCATTCATCTCCATATTATCCTCGGGCCAATGGCCAGGTGGAAGCCGTGAATAAGTCCTTGAAGACAATTCTTCAACGGACGATTGATAAACATAGATCCAACTGGCACATTATGCTATATCCTGCACTCTGGGCATACAGGACGTCAGTTAAAACTGCAACTGGCTTTACTCCGTTTCAATTAGTCCACGGGGTGGAATCCGTATTTCCCATTGAATGCGAGATTCCTTCCCTTAAATTAGCTGTTGAGCTTCTTCCTGACACTTCTAGTCTGGCAGAGCGGCTTCTTCATCTGGTACATCTTGATGAGCAGCGTCGAGATGCCGCCACGTTGAACGAAGCGCATAAAAACCGAGTCAAAGTCCAGTACGATAAGGCGGTTAAGCCTAGGGTCTTTTCCGAAGGTGACCTTGTTTTGGTCTATGCCCAAGAAAAAGACGCCTTGGGGGCAGGAAAGTTTAAGTCGATGTGGTATGGCCCCTATATCGTCAAAAGGTCCTTAAGAAAGGAGCGTATACCTTGGTTGAATTCGAAGGGAACGAGTTGCCGGAGCCCCGAAATGGGCTCTATTTGAAGAAGTACTATGCCTAGGCTTTGGCCTGGCATTTTGCTTTGTATATAGTAGTTTTTGTCTTGTACATATCTGTTTGATTTTCGATTTTTGATGGGATGGTGATGTTTTTGATATGCTTTGGCAGGTTGTGTTGATGTCATGAGTCATTATGGTTTCGCCGATGGTGCTAGTAGACACACCCGGAACTTAGCTTCCGCGGCTTGGGTGCTTCATTATCCTTCCGGTCAGCTGTTGGTATCAAGAGGGGTCTGCATTAGTCCTGCTTCCAATAACGTAGCAGAATACACTGCAGTCATTCATCTACTCTCGGAGGCAATATCTTTGGGTGTTGATTCGTTGGTAGTTTTCTTGGACTCCCAGCTGGTGGTGTCGCAGTTGAACAACACTTATCGGGTACGAGATCCATGTTTATTACGATTGTTCTTGAGGGTACGTTTGTTACAAAGGTCATTTCAATTTTTAACATTCATTCATATTCCTCGAGCTGACAATTGGTTTGCTGACTCATTAGCTAATCAAGCTTTAGATTGGCATATTAATCATTCGATACAATAAAATCTAAATCATCAAAAACATCATACATTTGATACATTTATCACATCACATCAAAATATCGCTGTATATATATCATCAGTATGTCAAAAAACTTCACAAAATTTTGGATCCATCAATGCCGTACAAAACTTGGGCTTATGCCCCATCATGTTCAGTCTCAAAAAATATACAGTCATCTAATATGAAAATCTGTCTAAATCCTGAGGACCCTGCCCAGTGTTCCTATAGAACATCACTGCAGTGGCCACACGGCGGAACAGTCTAACCCAGTCCCGGGGTACTCCTACAACCCGTCTCTGGACGGCTTCTGGTAAGTCCTCCACAGCAGCTAGAGGGATTTGGCGGGTTAGTCCCTCCAAGTTTCTCTGCACGGCCTGGAGGGTTCTGTCAGAATCCGCTGTCTCTGCTTCACCTCTGCGGCGCTTGTGACGTGCTAGGCCCTCAGGACGCACTGGTCCAACATCTGAAACATGATCATTTTTTGTCAGTCATTATGAATCCAATCCAAAAACATGTTTGTTTTTCATTTTTCATACATATTTGAAAAAACCAAAAAAAATCATATAAGTTAAAATTTTTGAAAAAACTTACCGACTGCTCCCCATGCTGCACCGGGTGGAAGTACTAGATCTGGATCTCCTCGGAAATCCATCCTGGCATAGGGATAGTCATCTACTGCGATGATCTGTTCTCTCCACCATAAGAAGAACTCATCATCCCAGGTAGTTCGGGGTACCTCGCTGCCCCCCAGTCTCTTCATCATGTCTGCCCAACGGGAAATTCTTGGGTCCCGAGGGCTGCTGATAGTTGAGATGACTTTGGGTCTCAAGGCTGGAACTCTCTCGAAGAAGAATGTAGTCAAAATGGTTCCATAGCCAAAGTGTTTTGTATGTGTTTTGCGAATCGACGTCAGTTGTTGTTTCATGTTCAGTAGCAGGGAAGTGCACCAATCATACACATGAATTAAGCACTCTACAGCTATGCTCATGTGCGCCCTGGACGCCTGATGCAGTGAGGCAGATCCTGCCACTCTGCCGATGGTGAACGGGAGGATCTTCATGTGCAAGTCCCTGATATCTCTGATTGCAATCTGTGTGCCTACTTTTTTGGAATCTTCTATGCAATAGAGTTGGACATAGTCCTCCACGGTTAACCCTCCCAGGGGCTTTCCGTGCAGATCCACTGGGTCTCCCCTTCTGGAGAGTCCAGTGATGAAGTATATATCTTCCACCTCTATGCGTAGTGGCATTTGATCAATGATGAAACAATCCTGATCCGGTTCCCAATAATTTACCAACATTTCAAGCAATCTCACATTACTTTTCATATTGGGCATTTTGAAAAATTTGAATAATCCACAGTTTCGGAGGACATTTTGTGCTGCGCGGTCTTCCATGACCTCTTGGTCCACTGCACTATGCTCGCGTTCCCTCCATGAAATTGTCATCCTGAAGAAATTCATTAAAATTTGCATTAGAAACTCATTTTTAAAATTCGGACTTGCGCATACGCTAGTTTCGCTGTGCACAGTCGCGTGTACACGCGGCTTTCCTTCTTTGGACCCGCGTATGCGCAGGTACGCGTTTTTTAATAAGGGTTTCCAGGTAAAAATCCACTTAATTTTAAATTTTAAACGGACAAAATGAATCAACAGGATGAATAAGGAGCCTACCTGAAGTTTCGTTGAATTCCGACGGTCGGTTGTTACTGGTTTGACGAAACAAGTTTTTAGCTCCAGAGCTCTTTTTCCAAATCAGCTATGCAATAATGAACCATTTGAGAGGTAATTTGTGTATTTATGGCTAAAAAATTGAAAATTTTCGCAAAAATTTCCTTGTGCTTATTTTTTCGATCTGTCTTATGCTGTATAACTCGATTGCTTGGAAGTGCCCAGTTTGGTATATTTCAGGTACATTTTGACATTTTCGAGATTTTTCCCGGTTTTTGGCCCATGTGTTCGGACTCTTCACGGCAGGTATATGATCTTCACTGGCATATAGGTTAGGGAATCACTTTCCGTTGCATCTTGCATTCTAGCCTCCATACTGATCACTTGCCTTAGGGTCGATCCCATCAGGTCATGAGTATTATACCATTTTCACTCGCCAATTTTTAAAATCATGACTTGATGGTAGAGCCTTCCTTTACATGGGCTTCCTAGTTAGTTCCTCGCTATCGCTTGTTGCCCATGCTGCTTTTTATGTAGGCTCGGGAGCCCTCTTTAGTCCCGCCATGTCTTTCGTGTTGAAGCTTCATTCTTCTCCTTCATCACTTATCATTTTTCTGGCTTATACCCTAGAGGCTCCCTGGTGTCGTTAAGTTGTATTATTGCATTGCATATTGGCTACTTGTTTATCCTGGCCTTTAGCCGGCTTCATTTGGACTCGATGTTTAAGCCAACTTTTGACCTTGACTTTCTGTACAAGTTAACCGTTGCATGCACTTAGCTATCACGACTTGACACCTTTGTACCCATGGATGGAACGTTCCTATGAGTATCACTGACCAGTTTTCGCCGCCTTGCATTGAGCATAGGATTGTTCCAAACCCTGGAACTAGTGCATCTGCTTTTTTCGATACTCGTTCTATCCATTGTATCATAGCATTCTTTTATTCTTTTTCAGGCTTATTATGAAAAAGACAAAAAAATTAAATATAACAAAAAGAGTGGGAACGGGATGTATCTTCGTTATTTCGATGGCGGTACAGAGTCAGTTTGTCGCCCTTGAACAAAGCACATATACTTATATATATTTCCTTCATTTGGGATGGTTCTAGTTTGACCTAGGTTCAGCCTTTACCATGTTTCACTTGTCGGTTCTCCCCCGGTTGGTTATCTCTTCCAATCATATGGAGAGTTTGTTTTGCCTCCTGCAAGACAGACTTATACAGTGTCACTTTTTACTGCCATGGTCATCACAGAGTCGTGCTTTTGTTCAAGGGAAGTCTAGCCTGAGTCGGCCATTCTGCGGTGTCTCTTGACTCATTATTCAGTCGGCCTTCCCGGTCTTGTCAGCATCATGTTCTATCACATCAGATGTTTTGATCTTCTGCTCGTGCTGGATTGAGAAGGTCTCCATTGACTTCTTGCCGGCGGGTTTGTCTCTTATCGACTACGACACATTGCTCTGAGAGCAAGCCTAGAGCCGCACCTTGGGCCTATTTCCATCATTGATAGGTGACCTCGTGCTCGGCATTTGATCATCATCATGGGTCTTTGACTGAGTGGTTTCCCCTGTGTTCGACGTCAGCACACATTATCACACTTGGGATTCGTGCAGTACCTGGATTTCCATTTGACCCTATCGGTGGATTTCTCGCCTCTGTGTCAACTTTCATTATTGGTTGGTTCAGAGGGTTTCTTCCGTGCGCTAGCTTCATCTTGTGCACGTCGGAAACGTACTTCGGTTTTGGTTCCATCACTCTACTTCGTCCGATTCCTTCCAAATCTTGGCTTGCGGGTTACACTCGCGCTGGACTGATGTGGGATGCCTTAATGCCTTCCTTCCAGTAGATCTTTTCCCATCGACTCCGACTCATTGCTCTGGGAACAAGATCTAGAGTCTTTTTGTCAGTACCTTAGGGTTTGCAGTCATCAGTGGCAGACTCTTCGCTATCGGCAGTGGGGATTCATCATTGCCTCCTGATTGGTAGATTCTTTCAAGTGTTCGACTTCAACTCATTCATTCACACTTGTCAGATTGTACTGGGGCACCTTGACACTCATTATCATTATCGGTGGGTCGTCTCGCGTTGGTTAACGGGAAACATCATTGCCCGGTAATCCAACGATTTCTCACATGCTCGACTTCAGCTCATTTATTCCCAGTGTGTAGAATTGTGCCGTTGTGATCGGTGAAGACCTCGGGTTGCATCAGCATTTCTCGGTTCACTGTTGACAGTTCTCTCAGTTTCTGCCGGTGTTGCCGTCCACCCTTATATGTTGCAGTTCAGCACAGCAGCATCTTATATGTTGATCCCCGAGTTGCGTGATTGTACCGTTTGATCCGCCTCTTATGATCCGGTACTTGGAGATTCGGTTACTTGATCAGACATCCAGTTGCACTATCTTTGATCAGCTTTCTATATGTGATACTTGGACATTGATACAGACTTGTCTTTCCGGGCCCTGCTCAGATGATTCACTATGTACTTTCAGTTCAGTTATACTTGTATACATGTTGGATCTATTCATTACTTTCTATATATATGATGTATTTTTGACTGAGCATGGGTATGCCCGCCTCAGCATGTGTTGACTCTCTGATTTCTTTCATTGGTTTTTGGCAGGCTGAAATCTGGAGAAGTCCTCTCTTGTCCTTGCGAAGTTCTTTCTATGTGCATAATACATTTCGGCCATCATGTACCCCTTCTGACCTCATGTATTAGGGGGCATCTGTTATAGCATCATTTCTCACCTTGACATGATTCATGATTGCTACATGGCTTTATGGGCACCCATTCCTACAGACTTGGACAAATTCACTTAAAAACAGTGGAAAATCCTGCATACGCGACTATGCCCGTGTTTTTCCGCGTGTATACGCTAGTACAGCTAGACTTTTCCGCGTATGCCATTTTAATGGTTAAAAAATATATAAAAAATCCCTAATTTCGCGCTGGGTTGATAGTTACTCAGGTAGTTCAACTACCCCAGCCCGTGGCCAACTGTTTCCAACTGTTGAAACTACTTGGAGGGACTATAAAAGGACCTCATATGTATGGCCTAAGGGGGAGAGAGAATTATTATTATTATACTCTGTTGGTTCCCTATCCAAGTCTGATTCCCCGTGCCTCCTGCACTTTCCCAGTTCATTTCAAGAAACCCTTGTTTCCTTGAGATACACATCCCTTTATATGTTATCTCGTATGCACTCATTTGGAAGGAGTCTTAGCGAGGCAAGGGCTGGACGGATCCGGACGACGGTCTGCGAAGGCCTTGGAAGGATCAGGTGATCTCTCCACTTACTTTTGTACGTACTATTTTTATAATACAGAAGTATCATGTTGTTCCCGAAGTAAACGTGTCAGTGTATGCTTTAATGTGTGAAGAATATTCGTTATACAAGAATTTATGATGATTTATTTAATGTTTTATATGAATCTCGCTAACATATAGAGTAGAAATATACTGTACAACTTGTCCTTTGTGCTGGTTTCTTCTTGTATTTCAGGTGAAAGAGGAAGGACGGTTGCAGGGAGTTTGAACTCCACGTGGATCTACTTCAAACGTAGGACCAGCGGGTAAACCTCTCGTTCTGCTCTATTTCGTTTTCATGACTGTGCATGATCGTTTGAGTCTCTGTTAAATAGTACGCCCACTCTATGGAGGTTGAATCCCAACCAACCTCTAGAGGTGTTAAATCCCCCGAAACACAAATGGAAGAAGTATTTTGGAAATATGAAAGAGGTTTTTATTTAGCAGAGGTCCATCTAAAAAAACCTCTCTGAGTTTCTGCAAATCCATCATAGTTTGGAAATTATACACTCATCTTTGAAGCCTATTTTTCAAAATTTTCACTAACCAGATTTGTGAAAAAAATTGTAAAAATTCAACTTGGAGGAGATCCAACTCATCATCCATGTGGCATAATGACACATCAACACTCTAGTACACTCAAAAAATTAGTTGGTTGAATTTGATAAGGGTTATTAAATTGATTTGTTGAACTATTAATGAAATAAGAGTCCTTTTTGTATTCAAACTCTGCAAAACAGAAATATCCCTAGGAAGTCTCCAAGTGATGGAATCATGTTTGAAATAGGTCTCTAAGGTGCGAATTCGAAGGGAGTAAGGTGGCATATAATTTTTATGAGTCCTCATTCTATAAATGAGAGAGTTTTATAGTTAGAGGGGGTTGGGAGATGCTGACTTGACACTTCTACTATTGTAATTTCTGATATCAATAATATCGATAGACTTTGTTTCTGCTTCACCTGAGATTCTTGAATTTTTCAATGAGCTTATGTTTTATGTCTCTCTTTATCTTACTTATAGTATCTTGAGGTTTAATTATTCATAATTCATGTCACACATGCTCTGACTCCCTGTTAACATTGAGCTACTGAATATTTCTGTGTTTGTATTGTCCTTCCATTGAAACAGTAAAAGCCTCAGCTTCCACAAGTAGATTCATTTTGTCATTGAATTCCTTCTTACTAACTCCATGAGCACAATGGTTGTGAAATATATCCCATTTTTCACCTGCAATCTAATACATTAAGATACGCATAGAGTTTGCCATCTATTTAAGACCTAATTGAGCAAATCATCAGATAAATTGAGAGAGCCCTCTCAGACTGGAGAGGCTAATTTCCAGTTGCAAGTGGTTTGAAAGAGTTACTCCAAGTTGACCATTGAAGCAACCCAAGAGGACTCAACTTGGTGATAACACCTACATCAAAATTCTCTCGCTGCGATGTTGATATGCATGTTGTTTCATTCGATTTTGTGCCAAATTTAGGTTATCCTTTAAGAGTTGGAGAACTTCTTGTTGATGTTCGATGTGATCTTCCATTGCTTGAACCTTAGAATTTTCTCTTAAAGATGATGTGATGGACGGTGGATGATATCCATAAAGTGCCATAAATGGGGTCATTTTTGCTACAGTATGGAAGGAAGTGTTGTACCACCATTCAGCGAGAGGTAACCACTTGACCCATTGTGTTTGCTTATCAAATACGAAACAACAAAGATATCCTTCCAAAAATTTATTCACTATCTCAGTTTGACCATCGAATTGAGGATGATAAGATGAGCTATGAGCTAGTTGAGTACCCAAACAAAAAAATAATTATGTTCAAAAATTTCCAGTAAAAATGGGATCTCTATCACTTACAATAATCTTTGGGTTTCCATGTAGCTTTTGAATTGTTTCCATAAATGCAATAGCAATTGTACTTGCTTTAAATGGATGAGATAATGCACAAAAATGTGCATACTTGGTAAGTCTATCAACTACCACCATGATGACACTCTTTCCTTCGAACTTAAGTAAACCTGTGATAAAATCCATTGAAATATCCTCCCAATGTTGACTTGGAATGGATAAAGGTTGTAGCAGACCTGAGGTCTTAATTGTCTCAAATTTATTTTTCTAGAAAACCAAACATTCCGCCACAAACTTTTGAATATCAAATTTAAGGCCATCCCAAAAAAAATCTTTCTTCACCCTGTGGTAAGTTTTTAAAAATCCTGAGTGTCCTCCTAAAGGAGAAGTGTGCAATTCCAAAAGAATATATTTTTTTTAGTTTGGAACTATTACAAATATATAAGCGATCTTTGTACCATAAGGAATAATTTTTCCAACTCAATGTGTTAGATGTACTAGGATCTTGTTGCAACTTTTGAATGAGTGTCCACACTTCTTCGTCCTTCTTCCATTCATCCCTTGCTTCAGTTATCCAATCTGGTTGGATAATGGAAATGGCATAAAGCAATGCTTCCATCTCTTCATCCTTTCTTGAGAGTGCATCTGCAACAACATTTAGCTTCCCTTTTTTGTAGATGATTTCAAAGTCATAACCCAACATATTTGTGACCCATTTTTGCTACTCTTCTGAAGATAATCATTGTTCCAAAAAGTTTTTAAGACTATCATGATTAGTTTTTACCTTAAAGTGTCTTCCCATTAGGTAAGGTCGCCATCTCTTTAGTGCATGTAGTATTGCCAACATTTCCTTCTCATAAATAGCTTTCTGTAAATACTTTCCTTTCATTGGACGACTTTCAAAAGCAATGGGTCTTCCTTCTTGCATTAAAACAACACCAATTTTATTTCCTGAGGCATCACATTCCAAAATAAAGTTTTTTTTGAAGTCTGGCGTAGCTAAGACCGGTGCTAAGCACATTGCCTCTTTAAGTTGTTCAAAGACCTTAGTTGCTTTAGGAGTCCATGAAATGCATCTTTCTTCAATAATGTTGTTATAGGTGCTTCTATTCTCCCATAATTCTTAACAAACTTACGATAATGCCCTGTTAACCCGAGAAATCCTCGCAACTACTTTATGGTTGTGGGGAATTTCCATTCCTTTATGGATTTAATTTTTTTAGGGTCTACCTCAACACCCTCATGAGATACAATATGACCCAGATATTCCACCTCTTGTACTCCAAAGAAATATTTGGATGTTTTTGCTTATAATTGTTTCTCCTCCAATAGTTTAAGCACCCTGTCAACATGTCGAGCATGATCCTTCCAAAACCTGTTGTAGATTAGTATATCATCAAAAAATACTAGCGAAAATTTTCTAAGGAAGGGTTTGAAAATGGAATTCATCAACCCTTGAAATGTAGAAGGGGCATTGGTAAGGCCAAAAGGCATGACCAAAAATTCATAATGACCCTCATGAGTTCGAAATGTTGTTTTTGGAATATCTTTAGTCTTCATTCTATTTTGATGGTATCCTGAACGAAGATCCAACTTGGTAAAATAAATTTCTCCATGTAATTCATCCAATAATTCATCAATCGCAGGTATGGGAAATTTATCTTTAATAGTGAGTTTATTGAGCTCCCTATAATCTGGACATATGTGCATGATCCATCCTTCTTGTGCACCAATACTACTGGAGCAGAGAAAGAACTTTGACTAGGTTGAATTATACCAACCTCTAACATTTCTGCAATGATACGTTCAATTTCTCTCTTTTGGACATAAGGATATCTGTAAGGCCTGATGTTTAGTGGAAAACTTCCTGAAATCAAATGAATAGCATGATCATGATCACGAATAGGTGGGAGTCCTTTGGGAGTTTCAAACACCTTGGAATGATTGTCCAAGACTTTTTGGAGATTTGGAGAAATAGATGATTTTGACGTTGGAACTTCTAGTGAGCGTAATTGTGCAATTACGCCTCGTTGTTCTTTCTTTAGAAGCTTTGTCATGAAATTGGAGCTTATTATATTTCTCAGCTTCCCTACGATACCCTTTAATTCGACTTCCTTTCCTTCCAAAAAAAAAATTTAAGAAAAGTTCTTGAAAATTAAAAGCTACCGTTCCCAAAGATTGTAACCATTGTACTCCTAGTACAACATCAACACCTCCGATTAGAATGGAAAGAATTAGACTATTCAAAACATATTTCCCCCATGGTTAGCTTGATATCATGGAATTTTCTAGAGCAATTTATAGTTCCTCCGTTTGCAACCATCGCTTGACATTCTGGTGTTGGGTATAGGAAAAAATTCAATTCCTTGGCTACCTTACAATGAATAAAAGTATGGGTACTACCAGAATCAATCAACACTATTACCTTTTTCTTCTTGATATTTCCTTCTATCTTGGGAGTTTGAGGAGTGTAATTCCTGCCAATTCATTACACGATATGGTCAGACTCATTTCTTCTTCTTCTAGGGTTGGTTCCTGGTGTATATCCTCTTCTTTTGAATTTTCTTGTTCATTTTCTTCCTCCTCTTCACAATCTATGTAAAATAATTTCTTCTCAGCACACTTATGACCTTTAGTGTATTTGCTATCACAACTATAGCAAAGCCCTTTTTCTCTTTTTTCTTCCAATTGTTGTGGTGTCAACCTTGTAGGTTGTGGAAATCTAGATGTAGCCACACTTCCTTCTTTATAGAATTGAGTAGTAGACTTCCTTGATGCCATAATTTTACATTCAACTTTTCTTGCCAACCTGAATGCCTTCTCTAATGAATCAGGTTCCAGAACACGAACTTCATGTTGAATGTTATCCTTTAAACTGCCTAAGAAGATATCAATCCTGTGGTCCTCTGAAATATCAGTTACCCTTATACTCAATTTTTGGAAGTCCTCAATGTGCTCCGCCACTGAACCCTTTTGTTTGAGATTTATCAATTGGCTAAAGAAGGTGTTGCTCTTTGTATCTTCATAATGTGCTATCATTTCCTTCGCAAAAATTGGCCAAATGACAATTTTT
This sequence comes from Pinus albicaulis, assembly GCA_034641835.2. Taxonomy (NCBI): domain Eukaryota; kingdom Viridiplantae; phylum Streptophyta; class Pinopsida; order Pinales; family Pinaceae; genus Pinus; species Pinus albicaulis. The sequence continues at coordinate 1,304,796,971 of CM076580.1, forward strand.
TTACGGGAGCAACGCCATCGATACCATACAAATGTATTTTGTTCTAAATGTAAAGTTGCAATGCGTACCTTTCGTGTGTTTTGCACATTATTGAGGATCAAATATTGCTCCTACGTAGTATCCATGTTACGGGATCCTTTCCATCAAACTTCCTCATATCCATCTTTGGAATATGGTGGTTCTTCCATCCAACATTAGAGTTTATGAAATCACGATTAATATTTATTTTGTTCTCATCATGAGTTTCTACTACTATCTTTTCGCCATTAGGAAACATTTCTTGTATCAACTTTGTCAAACCTTCCATGTCTGTTTTTAGATCATTCTTCATGTTTTCCATGTTGTCTTTCATTTTTTCTTCCATGTCATCCATCTTAGATTCCATGTTAGCTTCCATGCCTTCCATCTTAGATTCCATGCCATCCATCTTAGCTTCCATGCCTTTCTTCAAACCATCCATCTTAGCTTCCACACCTTTCTTCAAAACATCCATTTCATTTTTTGTTGCTCTTTGCCAGAGCAAAATTTGGTGCATTTTCTCTTGTAATTTTGATATGTCATGTTGCAATTCTTCGTCTTTATGATTCATAGTAGAGCCTTCTAAAGGCTTAATGGGCGTTGAATTCTTTTTTAGGGAAAATTTATAATCGAATACTAATATCTATTCTATAATATGCCCTTGGAATCAATTCAAACTGATTTTTCACACAAGACTTACGCAATTCAAAAAGAAAAAAAAAATACATACCTTTTTCTTGATTTTGAGGAGCTTGATATTGAAACTGAATTATCTCTGTGATTTTGGATCTTCAATATCTGAAATTCGGTCCTGTAGTAGCCCTATGAAGCTTCTTTCAAATGCCACAGGTCTAACCTAATTTGGATTCTTCAAGGCAAAGTTATGCCCAATCTCCCACAATGACCTAATTATGGACTGGTTCAGTAGAGCGAACTTGTATGGCATGCCACATGTCATTGTTTCCTCCTTCGGCTCTGAAATTGATACACATGAAACTATAGTCTATGTACTTGCAGCCAATTTTTACATAATTCCAATGCGATCCTCAGAGAGAGAGTTATGATTATTGTCCCACAGTCACCTCTTTGAGATGAAATTCGATAGCCTTAAAAACCCTCACTTCCACAGATCATATCTTTGATAATTTTGTGAAACAAGCTCTGAACTTTTTACACAATGTTCCTTAGGAGTTTGACTTCGCTCTGTAAAAATTTTAGCTTCTGAACCCTCGTAGACAAAAGGTTATAGCGAAAATTCCACGATGACATGTTTAGGTTAAATTCAGGAGCCTGCAAAAAACCCTAACTTCCACAGATCATATCTCCGAAAATATTACGAACCAAGATCTGAAATTTTCCCACGATTTTCCTTAGGATTTCGGCTTCACGCTGTAAAAATTTCAGCTTCTAAATATTCATAGAAAAAACTTTATAGCGAAAATGTCATGATGACCTGTTTGGAGCAGCGAAACCCTAGAATCCAAAGCTTTGATACCAAATGTTATGAAACCAACTCCAAAAATAGAAGAAAAGAGAGATCAATGCCTTAGAAATCAGCCACTTCGAGGGGGAAACCTCCAATACATTACATAAATGAACAATTCTTGGATGATACAAATGACAAAACCTCCTTCTATATATAGGTGTCCATGGGCTCACAATATAGTCCTAGTCGACCTAACAATAATAATGTAAGGGCACAATAATAACAATATTGAGGTTACAAGGGTACAACAATAACAATAAGGGGGTTACACTAACAACAATAAGGGACTATACTAGTAATATAGGGACCTAACAAATGTTAATTAATGTCTCAATAACTAATTGACATGAAATACTTATTCACTCCCCTCTCAGCGTTTCGAACATGAGTTACCCTGCTAGGCCTACTTTTTCCTCCTCTCCAGTGTGCCTTTTACTTTTTCATCATAATGCTTTTTATTTTAGGTGCATAACTCAAGGGTTAGAGCTTTCTCTTCGTGATGCCTCATTTAATTTCACCACTTAATTTGAGACATTTTATCACTCATCAAGGTTGGGACATGCAAGGGTTCCTTTTTGATGAAATGGAGCATTAGGTGCTTAGGAACTAAATGATGGCTAATGAGGAGGGTAGAGCTCATGCTAGGATTTTTCCCACGCACTGATTTATATCTTGACCATCTTTTTCATTTTTATTTTTTTCCTTCTCTCTCATTTTGGTCATAACATGTGTTTTCATTCTTTTAGCTACATCAACTTCCAAGGCAATATTTCCCAACCCTACTAAAAGATGTGGATAAGTGGGTGCCAAATCCCAATGAAACAATAACAAGTTAGACCCGAAGAATGGATTTGGTATAAAATGGGTTTGTAATATGACATGGAAAGTGACAAGTATGGTGTTGGGGAAGATGAACACCCTGTATCAATCTTGAATTTCCAAGTAGTGTCCCTCCTACGATCCTAAGGCCTTAGGGTCCCACTAGACTAAGGCTAAATATTAACCCCCTCTAGTAAGGTGAGAGAACAAATTTACAATCAAGACCATTCAATCTTCCAGTTCAGCGCTTTATCCATACTAAATGCCCAAAACAAGCAAGTATAAGCACTTTATTACAAAATGATCAAAGTACCTTTTGAATAGCATCCCACCTCCATCCAAGAGGACAAGGCATATGGTGATAGGTATGTGGCTGATGCAGATGGTGGAGGAAAATGGTATATCATCATCAAGGAGTGAATATTTGGGTTTGTTGGTTGGGTCAAAAAAAATTATCCTCCTATGGGGTTACCCATTTTGGTGGGTAATAAGATGAGCCCATAATTGTCACTATCGTCACAAAATAAGACTCTAACAGTGAATTGCAATACACAGTGTAATTTCCAATGTTCAATTGTAAACTACTTACATCATATTTAAGTCTATCTTTTTAATTATATTTGAATCAAGAAATTACTAATTGATTAACACATTTGGGAGTAATATAATAATTTATTATCTGCAATAGAATCAATAGAAATATCAATAAATTTCCCTTCAAGTGTCTCTTTGAGTTTAAGTAACATGAAAATACATTTTTCAAAGTTTTACAAAAACTTCATTTTTCCTCTTTACTCGGCTCCATTTTGTTTTCATCAAAATCCTATAATATTTCACTTAATCTTGATGCATAGGTACTATATATATAATACCCTTTTTTCTTATAGAAAACCTTTTGTAATCACTTTTTCTTCCTCGAATCTTCCTTTATACACTTAACCCTTCAATTGAAACTCTACACTTTATTTGAAACATATCTCCCAAAAGTCTTTTTTGTCCATTTTGCACTTTTCAATGTATTGTTAAAAATTACTTTTACATCTTAGATTTATTCAATTACTTCTTTATTTTTTTTAAATCCTAAAAATCTCCTTAATGTATCTCACTAATATTACCTAAACGATTGAGATTATAGATTATTGTTCGTTCAAATCTATTCAACCATCATGAATGGTGGATTTTCTTCTAGCCTCAATTGTCATGATCTTCCCTCAAAAGGAATAATTGGATTGGTTAAATAAACATGACAATAATTTCTTTTCTACTTTGTTTTGAACAATGAGGTGCCCCCCACTATAAGGTATTCGCTATATATTTGGGTTTAGAAATTGGAAATCATGGCTATGTCTTGTGTTGAGCCGGTGCTGAGTGATAGTTGTGTTACAAAGGTCATTTTTTGATGCTTTTCTCCACCAACAAAACCTTGTAATAAGTGGAATTCTATTGCTTACAATTCATGTAATCCTTGATTGATTATTCAAGTATGATGTTATTTAATCTTTGAATAGAGGATTTCACATAACCTTATGGATGTCAACCTTCATATACTATTCTGAATGTGTCAATTCATGGCTTATTTTGGCAACCTCTTTCTTGCAAAATAATGTGTTCTTTCACTATCCTTCCACCCAAACATTCCATGTAATCAAAATCAAAATTGATTATCCACAAAATCAATAAGCAATGATTTATTTAACAACATAATTGGACATTTTTTTTCTTTTTTAATTATTTCTCCCAATTTTGCTAGCCTTTGAGTTTAATGGTTCAAACTTTTGTTCTATTATTTTATTTCTTTAAATTGAAATTTGTGTGCATGTTAATGGCTAAAAGCATGTTGTGGTCAAAGACCCAACAAATAAAGAAATACTAAAAATGCCAAAAGCTAACAAATATATTGCCAAATGAAACGAAATTTTTTACCGAAGCTCTAGTAGTTGAAATGCTAGGATCAAACTTTCGTCTTATATCAAATGTAATAACCAATATGGCTTACCAATTAAATATCCAAAATATTTGGAATATATATATATATATATATATATATATATATATATATAGGAATGATTACAAATGAGGGCCCCATATAAATGTGGAAGTGCCCTTTCATTGAAAGTCATGTTTTTTAATTGAGATATCTCTTTTCATTAGGACATATCCCTTTACTAATTATTAATTATTATATATTTATATTTATTACATGGTAAATTAGGTCTAGCCCAAGAGATTGAGAGGTGGCCTTATCCTTTCCACCAAGGATCAATTCCCGCAAGTTGCATGTTGATCTCTTAATGAGTGTATTTTTGTATTTCCCTTATGACCTAACAAATCTAGTTTACCTTGGGTATCCGACATTGAGGCAAGTGCCCAATAAGTTTTCCTGAAATATGTATTTTATGGTAAACAAAGAAGATAGTCACTAAATGAATTAGGTCTTTTGTCCCAATTCATCAAGATTATCGAGGGTTTTAACATTTTTGTTTTTATCTTTTAAATATTATATTCATGCTAATGATTCCACATATGCATGGAGAACAAGCATATTATAACAGCAATCTCAAATTAAGTGTTTAAATAGAATGATGAAATAATCCTACTCTTTCTACACCATTGTCAAAATGTAATGTCCTTAATATCTTTATTTTTAAGTAATCACTTTTGTTCATTTATAGAAAACCTTAAATAGAAACTTTGCATTAACATTGTTCGCTACTTTTATCGTGGGGAGGACTCCATGACATTTGAACTTTGCATTTCTACCTTGGAAGTCTAATAGTTTTACCAAATTCCATTGAGTAGCCCTCCTAATGTGACTATTATCATCAAAACAAATCCCCTTCCATCATGATGGATGACATGGCCCTCTCATTAAGTACAAATTTATTAGTATTATGATAAGGACAAATGGAATGGCCAACAAAACCAATTATTAAGAAATAAGCCAAAAATTGTACATTCCTCTTGTATGATATAGATTTTGCATTTAGTACTCACATATCCCTATGCCTAATAATTAGAGAGATTGCAATGTGACCTATTTGTATGTGGTATCCATGCACACCTCGCCAATGATGGCATTGATTCTCTTTATCATCCCTCTACACTGGACCTCCTTCATCAAGGATTCCAAGTGGTTAAGTAGGGCGTTTGACCATTTTCCTCTTCCCCCTCTTAGCCCTTCGTTGTTGGTTTGACAATGTTAGATCCATTAGGACACTCATTTTAGTAACTCATCCATTGTGGGTTCTTTCTAGGGCTCACGGTGCCTTATCTATCCTAGGCTTGGTTATGATTCCTCATTTCAAGTCCTTCACACAAACTCATTTTAGCCCAGTTAGTTAGAGGTCCACTTGATCAAACCCTCTTTAACCCTTCTTGTTCTTTTGGTAGGAAGCAAGCCATATTGACATTTGTTATAGAACATATGACATGCTTTAGAAAAAACACCCATAGTACAAGTTGCCAAAAATCGCAATTTGAAGTGAAAATGTGTAGTATGCATAGTTTCTCTTTGCAATGACTAACCTAACATTCACTTATGCTTTCAATATTGTTATGTTTCCTATTTATATCGACCCTCTCTTCTTTGTAAAGCCTCTTTTATTCCTTTTCTTTACTCAAAAACATCTCACACGTAAACACTCAAATTGACATTGAATATTGATTGAACTTCCTAACTCCTCTTCCATGCTCTTGTGCTACTCAATCATGTCATCTCTAAAATCTCCACAAGGATTTATTATTATTAGTTTGGGTCCAACTTTCAAGGCATGTTGTTAAGTTCTCTGACATTTTCATTAGCATTGTTCTCTTTGATACCTTGGATGCTTCAACCCTATAACCTTAAGGGAGGTTCCAATATGGATAGAGAAAGGCATGCATCAACACTTTTGATGGAAATTTTAGTCACAATTCAAGGTTTTATCAATATATTATTTTGTATCGTAGATCTAGTGTTATATATTGCATTACATTGGATATTAGTACAAATCATTTCTGGTTGATGATTTGAGTTGTGTGTGTACGTTTGTTGGGAAAGTAAAATACTCTCTCGGAGCCTTATCACAACATCAATCTTTAGTGCACATAAATTCAGCACCTACAGCAACATTCTTCACCTACAAAAACATTCTTTTAAATGATTTCTTTCCATTTCTCCTCTTTTTCTAAGGTTCATTAGCTCACTAAAGGATATTGGTAAATTATCCTTAGGTTAATTCCTTAGGTTAGTTTGATTCCCATATTTGATGTTATTTACTAGCTAGAATCCCGAATGAGAGACCCCAATTCATCCAGACCTAAATAACTAACAAAGAGTACCACCCTAATTCTAATGGCATATTTCCTCATCCTCCTTTCTTCACTACGGTTATCAGTTTTTCCATAAACCTGAGCACCATCTCCTTCCCCCTTTCAGCAGTGTGGTGTCTCACACTAACCATCAATTATCACATTACACATCTCTAGTCTCAAGTAGCTGTCCAAATTTGCAATTCAGTTGTTATGTTTCATAGTAGTTTCCTCCAATTCCACAAGAGAGCAATTTATTAACGAAGTTAAAAAAATGAAGGAGAACAACGCAAAAGAACATGATTGTTAACAGCAAGTGCTTTTGTACAATAGCATCACATAGGTCCAATAAAACAATCACAACTGCGGCAGAACTCGCAAGCCACGACGAGCATAGGTAACTAATAGGTGCATGGTTATACTTGGACCCTAAGCTTCACCTATATATATATATATAGAGAGAGAGAGAGAGAGAGAGAGAGTTTTGTCATGGTCCAACGAAGAATAGCTTGAAACAAAACAAAATTGCCATTGTAGTTTTCATGTTTATTATCAGAACTGTGTTGTGATTTGACATAGATTTCATACTTCGACAATATTATGATATAGGTACTTGAAGCTCTCTAGGTTATAATACAAATCTTTTCTCTAATCTTCGATCTTAAATATTTTATTTTTATAAAGTATTTGCATTTTGATCCCAAAACAAAGCCTTTTGGATGAGACGTATCTTAAGCTAAACCTTGTTATACGCATGCATACATGTATATATGGCTTCAACGTACTCTGCAAGTTCATATTGCCCTGTAACTGATTTTTGGCTGTAAGATGGATTATAGAACTTTAAGCTGACAAACTTTGTACAAGTTTTGCATTCAGAAGAAGGCAAGGTACAAGTTTCTTTCTTCATTAGAAATACTATACAATGTAATCACTGTCTTCCAGTTGGAAAAAGCCAGTTCTTTGTCCTGTATGCATCTGTATTCATCCTAAAATACCACCATTATCAGACTGGTTTTGTCACAGCTACAAATTTAGTCAACACTGAAAAACTATACAAATTTCTGTAGCACATCCATGTTTTAGGTGATGTGGTTGAGTGCGATAGGAACCTTCTTAGAGGGAATCATGCAGTTATACAAGTGCACACAGTCTACTTTACATTTAAGGTTTGCCAACATGGTATATAACCGTAAATATATGTCTATTATTCTTATGTTTGCAGGGCAAGAAAGACACTCAAATGCTTAAATCATTTCTATGGGTACAAGTTCCTAGGTTTACAATCCAAGACAAATACTCAGCAACATTTTTGTTTTCTCCTCTCCACAAAGCCCCTGCATCTGCATCCAGCTTCAACTTTCAACGAGGTTGGGGATTTGGAAATGCTGAATAATTAATTCGAGAATAGTGCAATGAATTGTAACACTCCAGCATGCTGTTTATTTTGTGTATGCTGCAGACAGGAATTTGCCACTACAAAACATGTGCACTCATCCTGTCAAAGAAATAATCGCTGAACTGCATTCTTTTTGGAAAGCACCCTTGATGGACACAAATTCTGCTTTGTCAAACTTCAATTCACTGAAATTTCACACTCATGGAGGCGGGTAAAAATATCCTCACAGCATGGCCTAGCATTGGGCTCCTCCGCCCAGCAATCTGTCCAAGCATAAGAAAATTATTTAAAATGCAAACATAGATAATAAACATGAGATAAATTCCCTCTCTCTCACGCACATACCTGAGATCAACTTGCCGATTGGACCTTCAGGTATATCCAACCGTGCTCCTTCATGAGCAACAGCATAAACCACCTAACAAGACATGTCTAGAAAAATGAGAAATACCATATCTCAAAGCCTCGCATTTGATAATCAATTGACATGTAGGTGGTCGCTATTAAATATGAAACTATATTACTAGAAAGGTACATCACTTGAACGAAATTAAATGCCTTTTTATCCAAAGATATGACAGGAGCCATTTTCTTATTTCCCACATGAGAACTGCGATTTTTTTATTTGTTAAATTTCAAAATCCATATTCATGATAAACTGCAAGTAAAAATAATGAGACGCACTTGCATTGGCTTGACACCATCCCATGGCCGTTTTAAAGTACACATCTCCCACATTATTACTCCAAAGCTGAATACGTCACACTTTTCTGTGAAGTGTTCATTGCGCAGGAGTTCTGGTGCCATCCACTCCGGAGTTCCAGCAGCTTTGAAATCCTTTATAGGAGAGTTGACCATTATCCGTGAAAGACCAAAATCACATATTTTTACTTTTGAATGTTTGTCAACAAGACAATTTGCACTTTTCAAGTCTCGGTGAACTATTTTCATTCGCTGTATGCACATCATGCCCCTTTTGTATGCGAATCAAGCCATAAGTATCATCAACGGCAATATAGCCCAACCAAAATATGCAAGACAATGAAAGAGATGTTAGAATTGATTTGAGGTAAGACAATCTGTCGCACAATAATTTACTGTAGCAGTGAATAGACAAAAATGAGCATTAAACATAATTATCCAACAAATAATTACAGGCATCCCTGAGAATATGTGCCGAAGGAAAATCCTATGTACAGTGTAACAGCCAAGTAATTTAATGAACATGTAATGGATTGTAGCATTTAAATTTCTCCATAACAATTCCAGAATCAAGAATGACCAATATGATCAGATGGTTTTGTAAACTCACCAGAAAAATGAAGAAATCTGCTAAGATGGATCCAAATCTCATATAAACAAAACTATTAGTCAATTATGCACATTTTGCATATAATAGGAATCAAAGGCAGGAGATATTGAACTCCAACCTGCAAATATCAAGAAGCATCTTCAATCTCCTTCGCCAACTGAGCTTTTTGCCGTGATCACTTGTATGTATCAAGTGATATAGAGAACCCATGTGCATATACTCAGTGACCATTGAAAGATGAGGTGGCGTTGTGCAGGCTCCAAGAAATAATATGACTGAGCTTACAAAAACACAACCATACGGAAGTCAATTCAGCAAAGGAAATATCACAATGACTACTTTCAGTACTAGTTGCATTGTTGCTTCTAAAACATGAACTAAATTCATATTTCAGCAAACAAAAATTTACATGCAATGAAATATGCTATAACTTCATCAACTAAACCATCATATTCAACAATAGCATTCCTATTCATGATCACACTATACCCCTGAAATATCCACTCCATTGAGCCTAAATGATTTAAGGACAAATCAACCTTTAAGGATTGAATACTGTTGAGCTAGGATTCCCTTGTGCATGCTTTCAGCATAAAGCACTCTTAGCACCAAGTACGTGGCATGTTTGTACTATTTCAGGCCAACTTGGCCACTTATGCACTTATTTAATTATATTTTCTTGATTGATCATCCTTGAATTTAATTTGTGTTTATAACCTGTTAGCCTATTTTTAATAGCACTAGTAATCCTAATAAACTTTACTGCAATGGTTATAAGATATTAACTAAGCTTCCAACCTCTGACATATCTTGTGTGTATGCCTCCTATATTGTTAAAATTGGCAACTAGGGCCAAATTCCACCTTGGGACAGCTCATTTGATGGAGATGATGGTTGCATTAAATTTCTCTTTTCGAGAGGACCAAAATTGATATAAAGATCATCCAATTTTGACAGGAAGAAGTGTGTTTTTGAATTTATGCCCACGCATGTGCAAATTGTTCAGGTCGGCCTCATCATCATGTAGGCTCACATGAAGCCCAATGGACGTGACTCTTCACCCTCAATGACTTGTATAAATAGTAAATACAAGTGCTCACTCGCCTCATTTGACATCATCATCACACATTTCTTCTCTCTCCTCTCATTGGTTCGTACAGCTATTTGGTAGATCTTCTCTCTCACACACGTGGCAGAACGATGAATTTTCTGGGCAAATTGCAGGGCCGAATTTCAGGATTGTTGCAGGAGTTTGACCAACGTTGACCGAGCACTTTGACTCATTCTTTGACTGCATTTTTTGAGGGAAAATTTCATTTTTGGCAGGCTGTACAATTTGGCATAGGAACTGAGAATTTTTGGGCATTTTGACCGCAGGGCTGACTGCAAGGTTGACCGCAGACCTGACCATAGAGTTGACCAAGTTTGACCACAGTTTTCAGAACTGTTTTGGGCTGACTTTGACCACCTTATCAGGTCGAGTTTGACTGGGTATGACCGAGCTCCATAAATGAAGATTTGTTGCTACGTTGACCATCTTTGACTTTCTAATTAGGGCTGAGTTTGACTGCAGTTGACTGCAAAATGACGGTTGTTTTCACTTTGCTTTGGCAAGTCAACTTTGACTATTGTACTCTCTCTTTGTTGAACATTTGATATAATAATAAGAAGAATTGATCAAAGAGTTTTCCCCACATTGGGCTTTTTCCCTGGCATCCACCAAATCTGGTGTCCTCTTGTCTTGGCTTGTCTTTTGCATTTTATTTTATGTTCTATCTACAGTTACTGTCAATGTGATTTATGGTTAATGTGATTGCTATTGGAAAACTAAATTGGAAATTGTCATTGGGATGCTAAAAGAACATTGAAGTAATTGTGCTAAGCATAGAGCATACCATTGTTAACTAAAATTAACATGGTATCAAAGCCCAGGTGAAGACAAAGCCCAAGCAAGAGAGAGGAAAGCAATCACTAAGGGAGATTTGTTGATCAAGCCTATTGGACCAATGGCTACTACATCTTCTTTAAATCTGAGGATAAGCTCAAGGACAAATCTGACTATCATGCATGGATGATGACTTTGGACTTGACTTTGGAAGAGCATGATGCCATCGACTATGTCTAGGGAAGAGTGGTGGAGCCTCCTTCAAATGCACCTATTGTTGCAAAGATGAAGTATAAGAAAGGTGAGGTCAAAGCTAAAAGAAGTGCCATAGACTCCATTCAAAAGCAATTGGTTGCTATATTTCTAATTTGGGAACATCTAAGGAGATGTATGATAAGTTGATAGGGATGTTCAAAGTAAACAATGTAAATCAAATCCTCTTTCTCAAGAACAAGTTGAAGGACATCAAGATGGATAAAGGGGAGTCTATCCAATCCTACTTCATGAGAATAACACAAATAAAGAATTATCTACTATCTATTGGAGAAGTTTATTGTTGAGAGGGAGCTCACCCTCATTGCACTTGGAGGCCTTTCAAGAGCATGGGATGTATTTAACACCACCATTCTCAACAATGACAAGATTCCTAGTTTCGATGAATTATTGGCTAGATGCACTCCAGACGAGAGAGACAAGCCTTCAAATGGAAATGAACCGACTGCTTTCTCCTCTCATGCAAAGAAGAAAAATAATACTAGTCCAAGAAAGTAGGGTCAAGGGTTCAAGCAGGTGTTAGTCATCAGTGTTTTTCACTTGTTGGTGATGACTAGTTATAATAGCCAAGTTTTCTAGCAGTTGATCTAAAAAATTGTCAAATTTGCCAGCTGGAAAACACCCATAAACATTTTTTGCCCTCCTACCTTTTCAATCCGCCCATGACGAGATGAAACCTCATTATCAAGCCCTATCTAGCATCAGCCATACTAGCTTGCCCATCAGCTCCAAAGAAACAATCCAAATCTGTCCAAAGAAGTTTCCCCTAAGTTAGGTAGTGGCACTTTAGGCATTTCTCCCTTGTCAAAATACCCTAAAGCCAAAGAACCTCTATCTGCTACAGCCCATGTCCTAACAGATCTTCCCATTTTGCAAATAAAGTTGGTTACAGCCCTAGGTCGCGCCACTAATACACCCTCAAGTCTCAACAATACATATACCATAGATCAAAATGATTTTAGGTGGTTTTACAGTACTTTAATGGATCTTTCAAGAACAAAAGTATACTAGCATTCCCAGGAGACACTATTTAGTTCCACATGAGAAGACAGCTGCTTCTCAATGTGACTTTGAGCCTGGCATGCAGCTACAGAGCAGAGAGTTTTTCATTAAGCTCTTGCGATCACAGTCAAAGCCTGAAAAGACAGTGAAAGAAAAAATAACACTGTCGAAGGGCTGATGATATGACATGACTGAAAAACCTCCTTCATCTATAAGCAGAAGGTTTGAAGACTGAAGAACCTCCTTCATTTCACAAGCAGAGGGTTAAGAGCGCCTCCTTCATCTATAAGCAGAGGGAAAATGGACAAAGTCTATTTTTAAGCTTTTCACTAACTGTAAGGACAAACTTTGGTTATAGTGAGACAGCAACTTAGGTTTTCTGAAGTAAAATGATGATTAAAGGCAGAGGCAAAGCAGTGGGCTTTAAAAATGATTTGCATAAGTTCACTATTATTTGAGTCACAATGGGAAGCTAACAGGTTCATCATCATTGAAGAAAGATTGTTAAACAGATGGCCAAAAGAGTCAAGTAGTCTTGAGCTAAAACTAACTTCTGCCATCATGTATAAGAGAAGCCACTATCAGAATGATTCATCAAACATTCTTCATTTGGTTGAGGCAGAGTTTGAAAGGAAACCAGACATTTGTCAAAATAGGCCTCCTTCATCTATAAGCAGAGGGCCAGTGCAGTAGTTGACTTCAGGGTTTGACTGAGTAAGATACAAATTGTAAAAGCAGTAGAAGACAGTTGAAAGCTTCTGAACAGGGGCAATCATGTCAAAAACAAAGAAAAGCATGAGTACTATAACTATCAAAAAGCTTGGCTGAGGAATATAAATTCCTTAAAGGTTACAAAAAACTCATCTCCTTGATGAACAGGCTTAACATTTAGTCTCTGTTCCTTTAAACAAAATAGAGTTGATAAGTGGTTAAGGGATGGGTCATAACACAAGCCAAAGGGTGATAGTTGTTTTTCAAAAGATTCTGGAACAAACATTCAAAAGCAATACCTGCATGCCACTATTACAAGTAAAGGCATCTTCCTTATGAAAAAGGTCAAAAGTACTTTACTGTTGTATTTTGAGTAAAAGAGGAGGTTTAAGTGAAGTTCCCTTTTGATGAACAGAGGATGGTAAAGCATGAGTAAATGCAGCTAAGTTTTTTTTTTACACCCACAGTCAGAAGAGGAGCTTAAAAAGCACCTAACAATTTGGATTAGCCTCACAGTGAGCATTATCACCTTTAAAGCAGCGGAAGCAGGAACTATCAACCAAGTTTAAAATAGGTCATCTCCTTGCAAATGGCAAAAGAGGTTTCATCACTCATTGACATGTTTTGAGCAGTTTTCCCATTTTAAAGGTGTCACTAAAGAGTCAGCAGTGGCAGAGGTTACTTTTCAAATGTGTAAACACAGTGAACAGAGTTTGACCCTTGGAATGATTTTATTATAAGAGGAAAAGAGTCATAGCTATTACAACTGTTCAATTAGTACACACAAACCTTTTTACCAACGCTATTCAAAATGTTGGCCCTTCATAACACGTTGAAAATCATTTTGTGTTCTTTTCAAATGGACAAAGGCAGTGGTTTAAAGAGAGAAGTCTTCCAAACCCTCACAAATTCAATTCAAGAGTAGTTGGCTTCTTTGCGTTCAAAAGGATAGAGGGATCGTTGCAACCCCTTTTAAACTTCTCAAAGCACAAGGCATCGCTCCCCTCTTGCTGTCCACGAGACCAGAGAAGGAAATTTCGAGCTAATTCATTGATTTTCGGGCTTGAAGAACGCGCGGCACGCCTGTAGCGTTGCGCGACGCGTTCAAGCGGATTTTTTACAAAGGGTTCCACTACTGTGCGGCGCGCCTGTAGTGGCGCACTTGTAAGCGCTGGTTGCGTCGGCCCAACATTGACCCGACAACCCCTTTTGCACGACGCTCTTTCATTCTAAACGTGTCGCGCATATTTCAAGCCATCAAAATGCCTCCAAAGGTTTTCAAAGCTGCTCAAACCCTCAAGCAAAACTTGCCATCGAAGTTTCGAGGTATTCTAGGTGCCTCCTTGGTATTTTTATATTTCTAACAAGATGTTGAATGATGTGTTTTTCAAAAGACTAAATGTTGATGAAAGGGTGAAGGTCTTGGTAGGACTTTCAAAGTGATTTGTTAAAAGTTATTGACAAAGTTTGTCACAAGACTGGCAGAAGTAATTCATTAGTTTCAAAAACCTAACAAACTGCCCTCAAAACAAGTTGAAAGGTGGAAGCAGTTTTAAAGGAAGAAAAACAGAGTTTGAAAAGTGAAAACAGTGGGCCTATTTTCGAAGAACAACGATCATTATTAAGTGTTTTCTCATTTCAAAAATTTTCCTCGGTGTGGTAAAAAGCGAAGTCAAGGCTGTCTCTTTGACCATAAACAGACCTTAGTGTGTAAAGCTGTCATTGCCATTTGAAGGTGTTTGTCAAAATCTGTGTGAGAAAACAGTGAAGACAAGGAGGGTGTTTTGATTGGGAGGAGTTTTGTTTTTCCTTCGTATAAAATACAAGGCTGTCCTGTTGTCCTCAAAACACCTAGAGCCATGTGATCTGACACAAACACAGAAATCACTTCACTGTGTATGCATTTTAGTTGACTATGTGAATGTTATTGAATTTACTTGTTGATTGACATACAAAAGAAGAAGAGCATGATCATGATGATGAGGAAGAGAATGAAGGGTAGCAGCTTGATGAACAACAGCAAGGGAGGAGGAAGAAAGTGCTGAACAATAGCATGACAGTGATAAGGGTGAACAGAAGCATCACAGTGATGATGAACAGCAGCAAGGGGATGAGGAAAAGCAACACAGTGAGGGTGAGACAGGGCAGCAGCATGAAGATGATGAACAAGGACAGGAATGTGATGAACAGGGGCAGCCTGATGAAACAGAGCAGCAGCATGACAGTGATGAGCAAGGGCAGCCACAGCATGTTACACATCAGCCACAGCATGAGGAACAGCAACCTAAAGAAGAAAAAGGGCAAGGTGACAAAGGTAAAGGGGTCATCCCCTCTTCTCCTAAAAAGGCCAAGCCCCGGACAGCAAAGAAAAGAGTGCCTAGGGTGGTCACTCCAAATGTGACAAGGGCCCTCCGAAGTAAAGGAAAATTGCCAAAGAAGCCCATCATTGATTTGCCTAGGAGGAAGAGCACTAGAATAGCCACCCAAAGCAAAGGGAAGGGTAAAGAGGAAGGCAATCATGAACAGGAGAGTGCATTCGACATCATCCAAGTCCAAAGCGATGATAGTGATAATGAGGCCTGGATTCTAGAAAACCTCTTAATCCATAGAGAAGGCCAAATTGATACTTTGAAGGATGATCTTCATAGAGCTAGGAATTTCAATCAATTTTTGCAAATCCAAAATAGGCAAATGAGTGTCCATATGGTTGTTTATGAGACACGGACGACCAAGTACAAGAAGGAGGCCTCCAAAGCCCAAGAAAGGTTGGAAGAACTCATGGGTGAGTTCAATGAAAGTGAAGGCGAAGATCAGCCTAGGCGAAAGAGGCCTAGAACCATGGGGCTTAAAAAGGCCCTTGAGAAGGAAAAAGAAGAGAAAAATGCCCTTCTCCAATCTACCCCTCTCACTGCATTGTTTGAATAGGAGATAGAGAACAATAAGGAGGCATGGCTTGAAAGAGTCAATGACCACTTGGAGAAGAAATTGGAGAAGGCAAACAGGGATTTAGACCTTCAAAGGAGAATGACGAGGCATTATAAAAAGTTAAATCAGTTTGCCCGGCGCAAGTTGAAAGCTGCTCAAGAAAAGCTCAAGGAGGCTAAAGGGAAGCACTCGGCATGGAAAGTGAGGAAAGACACATCAAGACTTCAGATTTTGGCCTCTTCTCCGCAACATGTTGGTGAGAACCCTTGAGGGTTATGCTCACCAATTTTGGGCAATTTTCGACATATTTTGGTTTTTTTGGCATTTTTGGGTTTTTGGCCAAAATGCATAGGCTTCGCCATTTTAGTTTAGGAAATCATCAAAGGAGGAGAATGGTATCATTGGATGCCATAATTTCAGGAGCACACACTCAGCGATTTTCAGGACATTTGAAGATCATTTGCTCCCCCGAAATGGCGAAAAATGCCCGCTTTTTCTACACTCTGCCCGGTCTATCAGCAAACCTTATTTTCTGGTTTTTTATACACAGGCCTGTTTTTGGAGGACTTCCAGGCATCAAATTGGGAAAATTCAAGTTGTTCTGGAAAGTAGACATTCAAAGCTTTCCAACGAGCCATCATAGGCCTCGTTTCAACATCGGGAAGGCTTCCAAAAGTTGCCGGCAAGTCAGGGGACCTTTTGCTGATGTATTTTTTGAGTATTTTTGTAAAAATTGAACCTTTCAAAACTGCTTTTTCCTCATGTGTGTTTAGCTATTTTTGCACATGAGAAGTTATGAAAAGTCAATTTATTTCCCTTTTCTAGCATTTTTTAGATATTTTATGAGATATTTTGTGCCTTGGGCTTTCCAAAGCCTCAAGGACAAAATAAGATATTTTGGATAGGCCAATGAGATTGCAAGTTGAACTAAGAGGTTTTCTTCACTTTGGCCTATATATTCCAAAGGCTTTCATTGTAAACAAGGCTGAACTTGATGATAGAAGCAATATATGGTCATATAAGCTTTGGAAGAAATACTTGTCTCATGCTTTTGGATAGTCTCTTGGATGTTCTTGGATGATGAAGAGGATTGTTGTTGGATTCCATGACTTGGTAGAATGGTATAGTGTCTCTCTCTTTGTTTTGTTTCCTAGTTTTCATTCATAAATCCATGTTTCTTGCTTGCTATAGAACAATAGAGAAAAAATTTGAGACATGCCCTTGGAGGCACCTCAAATTTCCTGTTTCTTCATAGCTTCCATGTTTTCTTCATTCTTAGTCACATTAAAGAATTCTTGATTGCTCTTTAATAACTTAAGGATATTGTTGCTTGTTTCATTCATGGTTTTATGCATGCTAAGTATGATTTACAGTATGCCCTACTTACTCACGGCTAGCCATAGCTCCATCCATGAAATTTCTCTTTGATTGATTAGATTGTCATTTGTTGAACCAAGGAGATCTTGTTCTGATCTTGCCCTTTGCCTCAGACTATGCAATCTTGTTTTAAAAGTGCCCAATAACTTGAAGTACTATGTTTAGGCGTTCCAGCATAGTGATTTGAGTTGTTTGTCTCTCTTAAATGTATTTCCCCAAAGTCTGATAGCCATTTCCCAAAGTTAGAGAGTTATATATCTCTATGCATAGCTTGAATGTTTATTTCTATGTATTGATTAGCTTATAGTTACATTTCTCATGATTAATGGTTTGTCCTACCATGTTTATGTCAGCTATTAAACTAGTTATGCTTGAAATCCTTTGTTGTTCACAAACTTTATGTCCATTTTATTCCATTTTGCCCAAAGATCCTTTCTACCTCGAATCAAATCGACCCTTCAACAGCCTTGTATCACCATCTAATAGCTTTCTTGACCTTTTCGACCCCATAGCCCAGTTGATCTGACATCTTTTTACCTATCTTATATCTTTGATCAGTTTCATCCCTCACAACCTAAAAACCAAAACCAAAAAAACCTACTTCATAACTAGCCCAAAATCAGAACACAATAAGCAAACACACAGATATCCCTTACACATATAGAGAGAGTCCTCTCTGAGTCCAGGAAGGCTAGGTCCTTGAGGCTCCAAAGATTGGTTTGATGTTACACTGTCATTTGGCTTGCCAATCGGCTAAATCACGGGACCCTAATAGCAGGGATTCAAAGACGGAAGGAAAGGAAGGTGCTACAATTATAACAGGTTCGGCCATTATGCTAGAGAGTGTCCTCACAAGAAGGATTCTCAAAGAGACGACAACAACAACAACAAGAATTTCAAAGGCAATGGCAATAATGGAACAACAAGTTCAACAATAGAGGAAAGAGGAATGCTCTCGCTGCTTGATATGGAAATATTTGACTTCCCAAAAGGACGAGAAATTTCAGGTATGAAGAAAGTAATGTTGTAAAAAAACAAAAGGAGTTTTATCTTATTTTCGCTCTATCTACCGCCTCTCATCCGGATACTTTGGATCATTGGTTGATTGATAGTGGAGCTTCAAGGAACTTCACTGGGTACAAGGAGGCCCTCTTAAATTTGGTGGAAAAGAAGACTAATTTGGAGATTACACTTGGAGATAATGTCGCCTACCTTCTGAAAGGGATAGGTACTGTGACTCTTCACTTAAATCAAGGTCAAACTGTTCATCTACAAGAAGTTGTATGTGCCCAATTTGAAGAAGAACCTGGTCTTTATTTTTGCGATAGAAGATAAAGGCTTCAAGGTAGCATTCATTGATGAAAAGGTGCGTATTTGGAAAAGAAACCCTAAAAATGCATTCACACTTGGATTTAGGGTTGATGCTCTTTATCAAGTTGGAGGAAGTCCTTTGGGAGCCTTGACTTGCAATACTTCTCTTAAATCTAAATTCGGCACTGAAGAATTGCCCACTTTCATTACAAAGCCTTACCTAGGGTAAGGAAGATGGTCACAGGTATGCCCGAGTTCAACATGAATCATGAAGGAGTTTGTCAGGGTTGTGCAGTTGTGAAACTTACAAGGGGACCATTCCCTTCTAGTGAAAGCCAAATTACCGATATTCTTCAATTGGTCCATTCTAACCTATCTGGAATGTTGCCTGTAACATCATTGGGAGGATACTCATACTATGCAATTTTTGTGGATGACTTCTCTCGTAAAACATGGATCTATTTCTTGAAGAAGAAGGATGAAGTGTTCAAATGGTTCCATTCTTTCAAAGCCTTGTTGGAAAATCAAATAGGGAAGAAGATCAAAATATTGAGGATCGACAATGGAACAAAATATGAATCAAATGAATTCAATGACTTTTGCGAAGAGGCTGACATTAAGAGGGAGACCACCGTTCAATACACTCCTGAGCAAAATGGAGTTGCTGAAAGGAAGAATTGAACAAATCGTGGAAGCCACTCGTGCCATGCTCCATGATCAAGGCCTATCGAAGTTTTTATGGTAAGAAGTTGGAAACAATGTCATGTATGTTCAAAATAGGAGCTCACATCAAGCATTGGATTTCAAGACACCCGAAGAAGTTTTCACTTGTAAGAAACCTAATGTTTCTCATTTTAGAATATTTGGTTGTCTCGTGTATTTTCATGTGCCTAAAGAGAAAAGAAGCAAGTTGGAAGCATCTAGGAAAAAAGGTACATTTGTGGGCTACAGTGAAAATTCAAAGGCATATAAAATCTATGTGCCTGGCCAAAAGAGAAGTGGAAATAAGCCATGATGTAACTTTCAATGAAGATACTGCCCTTGGGAAAGCCAAATATCTCCCTATCCCAAGGAAGGACAATGATGATGTTGCAGGCAAACATGATGAACCTCCAATAGATGAGTCGATGCTCGATTTTGAAGGCCTGATGGATCCCATTGATCCACCCCTTGGTGATCCCTCTACCTCAAGGAAAATACCTTTGTGGCTCAAAGATACTCTCGAAGATGTTGAAAGACATACTACTCCAAGAGGGGCATTCCATGAAAGTAAGAAGTCGAACATGTATCAAGGGTACTTAGCTTCTATGAGTACTATTGTTTAAACTGAGCCATGTGTTGAGAAATTAGGGCTTTTATTAAAATTTCTCTTTCATGATAATTACATGTGATTTCGTTATGATTCTTTCACTTAGATCTTATCTTCATTAGATTATTGCGTTCTTCATCAAGTGAATTATCAAATGCACAAGAGACACAAATATTTAGGGTTTCAAGCCAGGGCCAAAACCTTTCCCTCTTGGAGAAAAAAACCAAATCATAAATTCTTCTTATAGACTTTCAGTGGACGAGTACCAATACCATGACCAAGACCCTTGTCACTGCTCTTCTAGGCTTCTTATGTTGATCTTCCTTTTTGCACTGCACGGCACCAACACTACGAAAGCTCGGTTCCTAGTCCCAAATAGTAAGCTCCTTTTATGACCTCCTTTGATTCGGTCATGGCCAGCTAAAGACTTCTTCTCATCCTACCTTCCTACACCTTCTCGGCTCACCTTCTTGCTGTAGTAGTTCTACTATACACTGTATATGACCCAAGACCGAGTCTGTACTCCCTCTTCTTCACGTTGATTGCCGCCTCCTTACGCATTGTATCTTCTCCTCTTCCACGCACTAGATAGAAGACTTGATACCGCAGTCCTTCTCTGAAGTAACCCTCGACCTACCTCAAATATGTGCGGTAGGTACAGACCCTAGACCAGAGACAATGCTCAGCCCTTTCACGGCCCAATTATAGTATTCTTCCTTGCTGAGATTACTTGCCTTCTCACACTATCTTCGCATCAATTTCAGTCTTGCACTTCGAACTCTTACAGAACTTGACCAAATTTCTTGGTGTACAAATGATGTCGCAGATTCCTTATTTATAGGGGCTGTCTCCATTGTTCTAAGCCGACATGATGATCTTTGTGTAGGCCGATTTGTTCAAGGGATAACTTCAACATACTTTGAGCCGACCTCTTGGAGCATAGTGACAAGACAAGGGTTTGGAGCATATCTTTACATCAATGATTTGTCTCTTTACAAGTGTAACATCACTTCATTTACATGACCCTATATTATATTTATGACAAGATGACAAATCCTAAAGACATCAAGAAGTCTTTGACCTATAATAAGAACTCCTTGCTCATGAAACCCATGAAGCAAGAATTACAAAATACATTTTTATTATCTTTGTCTTCTTCATGACATAAATTCATAATTACAAGTCATTATGAAGACTGAACCTAGTTACACTTTTCAACACCATGTACGTTCGAAGAGGTCGTAAAGCACGAAGTCTGGAAGGATGCAATGAATGAGGAATATGAATCTATCATGAAAAATAATGTCTGGGAAGTGGTGCCTAGACCCAAGGACAAATTTGTTGTCACCTCAAAATGGTAATACAAAATCAAACATGGATTTGATGGGAGTGCTGAAAAATATAACGCTAGGTTTGTTGCTCGAGTTTCTCTCAAAAGGAAGGAGTGGACTATGACGAGATATTTGCACCAGTTGCCCGATATACCACTATTTGATCTATTATTTCTCTAGCTTCCACTCAAGGATGGAGCCTACATCAAAAGGACATTAAGACTTCCTTTTTACATGGCTTGCTCAAGGAAGAAGTATACTTGGAACAACCACAGGGGTTCGAAGTAGAGGATCGAAGGACACATGTATGCAAGTTGAAGAAATCCCTCTGTGGGTTGAAGCAAGCCCCTTGGTATGAGAGGATTGATAGCTATCTTATGAAGTTGGGATTCACAAGGAGCATTGTTGATCCTAACCTATACTTCAAGGTTGAAAAGGACATGCCTCTCATCTTGGTCCTTTATGTAGACGATCTCTTTTTGACAAGTGCAAACCCTCTCATTTATCAATGTAGGAGGGAATTAGCTTCTGAGTTCGAGATGAAGGACTTAGGACTTATGCACTACTTCCTAGGCCTAGAGGTTTGGCAAAATCTAGGTGAGATTTTCCTTTCTCAAGGAAAATACATAGTGAAGTTGCTCGGAAGATGTGGGATGATGTATTGCAAATCTGTGTCTACTCCGATGGAACTCAATTTCAAGAAACGTGGAAGTGTTGATGGGCCCGAATTAGCAAACCCTTCTTAATATAGACAACTTGTGGGGGCCCTGATGTTCTAGGTAAACTCTCGTCCTGACATATGCTTCGCTGCGAATATTTTGTGTCAATTTATGGTTGAGCCTCAGTCACATTCATTGGATTTTTGCTAAGAATCTCCTGAGATATCTTTGTGGCACAATCAACTATGGACTATACACTGCCAGGAATTTGAGGCTACATGGATATATTGATGCTGATTGGGCTAGTAGTGTGGTGGATCGTAAGAGCACGTTTGGATGTTGCTTCTCATTGGGGTCTGCGTCAATTTCTTGGATGAGTAGGAAGCAGAGATCGATTGCTCTAAGCACCGTCGAGGCCAAATACATTGCTGCTAGTATACTATGGCCTGTTGTGAATTTGTTTGGTTGAGGGAACTCTTTAGTGAGCTATTTGAGCATCTGTTGGATACCACCGTGATCTTCTGCGACAACTAGAGTGGGATTCGCCTTTTAGAGAATCGTGTGTTCCACGACCGCTCCAAGCACATTGATATTAGGTACCACTTTATTCGGGATGTGGTACAACGGGGATGTAGAAATATCAGACCCCACTCCAGTTTTCAGTTTCACCTTATCACTCCCATATAGTTAAACGCCCATTCCCATAACCATACATTCAAAATTTTGGAAATGAATTTATTTTCTGAAAACACAAATTTAGGAAATTTCAGTGCTGGAAATTGCAGAAATAAAACACAGGAAAATATTTCAGCCACACACTAAAAAATAACACGCTGACTTTTGATCAATATGACCCTGGAAAAACCCACTACAACTCTTGGGGAAAACTAGTTTGAGAGCTCTTCTTTATTTTTGAAAAAAGCTTTTACAGTGAAACAGAAATTACATAGAAAATTCCAACAACCAGAAAATACAACTTATCTCGTTTTCCGTGCTTAACCCCTACCTCAGAAAATGTGCCAAACAGTCAAAACAGAGACAACCTTAAATTTTGTATAGATTCCTTGTTTTTCGTTCCTAGAAAATAGCATTAAATGTTGTTGTATGGCCTCCTTGATTTGCGTGTAGAACAACAATAAATGTTGTTGTACGACCTCGTCGATTTGCGTGTAGAGGGATAGTAAGAAATGTTGTATGATTTATACCTCGATTTCTGTGCACAAGGACAACAGTATGTTGTATGGATTGCCTCGAAAATTGTGCCTCAAAAACAACAATAAATCTCCCTCAAAATCTATGCTAGAACTGATGTATGGATATGCCTTGAAAAACGTGCCCAAATCTACCTTGAACAATGTGCCAACCTTGCTGTACGGATTTGCTGAGTGTTGCCTCGGTATGCATGCCAAGTTTCTGCTCTTCTTCTTCTTCTCTCCTAAAAAATTCTCCTTGCTCTCTTCTCCTCCTCTCTCAATCAACTCATGAAAGAATAAATGAGCTTTACTCTTCTTTTCCTCCTTTAACCTAACCCTAAGTGACTTTTGGGGAATCCCTAAATCCAGTGGCTGAGATAGCTTTAGATCTAGGGTTGAGATTAATGTGCATTTAATTTTCACTTTCTATTTTTTAATTGACCCCACTTAAATAAAGACCCACTTAGCCTTTTATTTCCAAAGTCACTTTTTCACTTTCTAATTTCACATTGACTTTAATAAAGTCACTTTCAAATTAGAATGTAACTTTATCACTTATAAAGTCACTTTAGGAGAAAAGCAAAAATATTTGTGGACACTTTCCCCTAGGCCAAAGATCAAAGCCTTAGGGAACCATTTGTCCTCTGGTACCCAAATTTTAACACTCCCTCTTACCGAGGAAAGTGTTCCTCACCACTCCCATCTTGTCTCGAAAATAAACATGCTTGCCCCGTGGTAAGGCTTTGGTCAAAATGTCTGCTACCTGCTCATCTCTGGAAATATACTCAAGCTTCACAGCTCCCTTCTAAACATAGTCTCTAATGAAATGATATCTAATCCCGATATGCTTTGACCTGTCATGGAAAATTGGATTCAACGCGAGTTTTATCCAACTCTGATTATCACAGGAAATCACTGAAAGTCTCAACTCCTGACCAAATAGACCAAACAACATCTTGCAAAGCCATATGGCCTCACAACTAGCCAAACTGGCTGCAATGTACTCTGCTTCCGCTGAACTCAATGCAACTGACTATTGCTTCCGGCTGAACCACGACACAACTGTCAAACCCAACCCAAAACAACACCCTGAAGTGTTCTTCCTATTAGAAGCACAACCTCCCCAATCTGAATCAGTGTACCCTGCCAATTTCACTCCATCTCCCTGTCTATAATCCAGACCAAAATCCATTATCCCCTGCAAGTAACGAAGAATGTGTTTTGCAACCACCCAGTGCACTCTCCTGGGCTCACACATGAACTGACTCATCGTGTTGACAGCAAAACATATATATGGTCGAGTGTTGACCAAATACATCAAGGAACCAATCAGCTGTCTATACAAAGTAGGATCCACCAACTCGGAATCTGAAGCATAAAGCTGCCTCCAGTTAGTGATCATAGGTGTAGACATGGGTTTGCAATCCTCCATGTGAAATCTGCTAAGAATGTCCACAATATGCTTCCCTTGTCCTAGGAAGAAATGCCCCTCCTCCTGCCACACCTCCAATCCAAAAAAGTAATGCATCAAGCTAATGTCGTTCATCTCGAACTCTAAAGCAAGATCTCTCTTGCAGCCTTCAATGAGTCTCTCTGCACTTGTGATGACCAAGTCATCAACATACAACACCAGAATGAAGGGATCCTCACCTATCACAATGAAGTACAGTTTCGGATCAGCCTCACTCTTTGTGAAACCCAACTACTGCAAGTATGTATCAATCCTCGAGTACCAAGCTCTAGGAACTTGCTTTAGGTCATAGAGTACCTTCTTCAATCTACACAAATTGGGACTCCTTCCCATGCACCTCAAAGCCCTGTGGCTGCTCAATATAAACCTCCTCCTGTATGAAGCCATTGAGAAATTCGGTATTCACATCCATCTGTGGATCTTCTAACCCATATCTACTGCTATCGATATAATGGAGCGAATGGACGTTTATCGAGCCACGGGAGCAAAGGTCTCCTCATAGTCAACTCCCTCTACCTGTGAGAACCCTCTCACCACAAACCGAGACTTGAACTTCTTGATGCTGCCATATGCAACATGATGTATCTTGTAAATCCATCAAGAAGTAACCATTGATTAACCTTCAGGCCTCGACACCACCTACCAAACATCGTTCTTCATGATAGAAGAATACTCTTCCTGCATGGCCTCTCTCTAGACCTGCTAGGTAGCTACCTCTTCATAGCTAGAAGGCTCACAGTCAACGATGCTAGTAACCAATGCGATATAGCTACAGAACTGCTCAGGTGGTTTGCTCTCTCTAACTTGTTTCTTTGGCCCCGCAACAGATGTGGCCTCTCTCAAGGTGTCCTAAAGCTACTTGGGCTTCCTCTTCCCTGAGCATGCTTCTCCCACTAGAGTGAAAGAATCTTCATTACCATCAAGAGCCTGAACACCTGAAGGCCTGCCAATTGACCTCATGCCTGAACCTGTGCCTGTAGATGTTGAAGTACCGTGTGAATTGTCCATCAACGGACTACCTAGTGAACTACTTTGCGGACTGCTCTGCATGTTGCCTGAAGCACCACCCACCTGACTCTGGGAGCCAATGCTCAATGAAGGACCTGACACTGTGATTGATGTACCTCCTGATCCCTGTCCACTGGATCCCTGTGAATGACTTAGCTGCTCCTGAGGGTCTGGTGAATCCAGATACTCTAATTCCCGTGACCTCCTGAAAGCCCTATCCTCCTCAAACTTCACATCCCGCCTGACAACATCTTTCCTCCTTGTAGGAATATAAATCCAAAAGGCTTTTGAGGTCTCACTGTAACCCACAAAGATGCCCTTATCTGCAGTCTGCTATAGCTTGGTCCTCTTCTCCTTGGGAATGTAGGAGTATGTAATGCACCCAAAGATACGAAGGTGACCAACATCAGGCTTCTTCCTAGAAAAAGCCTCCTCCGAAGTCACATGCCCCAAGGCACGATGTGGACTCTTGTTCTGCAAGTACATAACAGTGTTGCAGGCCTCTGCCCACAAAAACAATGGTAACCCCTAATCATCAAGCATGGCTTTGGCAGCCCCAATGATGGATCTGTTCTTCCTCTCCGCAGCCCCGTTCTGCTGGGGGTTGTAAGGAACTGTGAACTCCCTCCTGATGCCTGCCTCCACACAATAATCAACAAACTCACCAAGGGTATACTCCCCCCCATTGTCCGACCTGAGGGCCTTGATCTTTCAACCTGTCTGAGTCTCCACAAGAAAACTGAACTCCTGAAAACGCTTGAAGACCTCACTCTTGGTCTTCAAGAAATAAATCCAGGTCTTCCTGGAGTGATCATCAATGAATAAAACATAGTACTCATATCCACTCAAGGATACATGAGACATCCGACCGCTCACATCGGTATAAAACAAGTCAAGAATCCCTGTCGATCTGTTGTCACTACTGGAAAAGGGGATTTGGCAAAGTTCCCCATAGCACATCCTCTCCTTGTATCAAGGTGATCAGAACTGAAATCTGGCACACCTGTGGTGATCTCCTGCAATGTCCTCAAAGCCCCATGATCCATGTGCCCCATCCTACGGTGCCAAATCTCTCACAAATCTGAACTGCTAGATCTGCTGTCGGTACTGCTGCTCAATGCCATTAGGGGCTAGAATGAAAACTTGTACACCTTGGCATGGCGCACACCAATCACTCTAGTTGAATCAGTTGGAGCGCCCCTAGGATATAAGCACATGCCCTCTCTTAAACAACACCTCATACCCTTTGTCCTCCAAGGCTGAGACGGATATAAGGTTCTTCTTCATCCCGGGCACATATAGAACATCCGACACTTTCAAGGGAGGTTTGGATACCCTGTCAAATGTCAATGTACCCACGCTGACTGCTCTAACAATGTTGTCATCTCCGAGTACTACCTCAATATTAGTGCCACTCTCTGAAAGCTCCAAGAAGTACTCCCAGACTCTTGTCATATGACGTGAAGCCCCACTGTCAAAATAGAAAATACATGAAGATGCTCCGCTAGTGGAGGGAAGTGCACACTCCCTCTGAACATGTGTGGCATGTGATCCTACACTAGTGGACTCAAAAGCAATGAGCCCAAACTCATGGTCAAAGCTCTCCGAAAAGTCCTCTATCTCTGCAGATGCTGCCATAGTCTTGTCCTTTCCCTTCTTCTTCTTCTCCAGACACACAACTGCATAGTGTCTCGTCTTCTGACAACTCCAACACTTGACTTTGGAATAGTCCTCCTCCTTGTTTCCCTGCTTACCTTTACCTTTGCCTTCGCCCCCACCACCACCACTTGTGGAAGCTTGCTTATTTCCTTTGCCCTTCTTGCCCCTTGCTAACAATTCTACATTATCATCCTCCTCTACCTGTTTGGCTGCCCCAAGATGGTTATTTCTTATTTCATTATGAATGCAATCACCCCACAACCTCTCCCAACTGGGAAGGTTTTCCCGTGCAACAATCCCATCCACAAAACTCTCCCAAGTCTTGGGAAGACCATTCAATGTAATCCGCACCAACTTAGTGGGTGGAATGGTCTCTCCAACAGCTACCAACTCATCTCTCACAGAAGTGATCTTTGTGAGGTATGTTGTAACAGCTTCTCCCTTAGGACCATTTTTCTGTTTTCAATGGTGCACTGGTAAAAATTGGTCACGGTTGTCCACATCTCATGTGCATATGTCATTCCTCTCACATGAGGAATGACATGGTCTTTAACACTATCCAGAATCAATCTTTTTCCCTTGGCATTCTTCTTGTTAAACTCAACTAACTGAACAGGGTCAACAGGCGTTGCTACTGGATGCTATGTGGTATGAAACATTATGCCCCAGACTTCTGCCTCCTCAAAGATGCTCTGGATTCTCTCCCTCCATGCACTATAGTTGCTCTTCCCATCCAACCTATCCTATCCTCAAGCCCAAAGACATGCTTGTTGTCCTAACAAACTAAAAATTTCAAATTTGTGGTAAAGGTTCAGTTTTCTGTGTGAAATATCAGCTTCTTGTAATTTTTCACTCCTTGTCCCAAACTGCACATTTCAGCCACCCAAGCTCTGATAGCATGTAGAAATTTCAGACCCCGCTCCGGTTTTCAGTTTCACCTTATCACTCCCATATAGTTGAATTCCCATTCCCATAACCATACATTCAAAATTCTGGAAATGAAATTATTTTCTGAAAACACAAATTAGGAATTTCAAAGTGCTGGAAATTGCAGAAATAAAACACAAGAAAATATTTCATCCATACACAGAAAAATAACATGTTGATTTTTGGTCAATATGACCCTGGAAAAGCCCCCTACAACTCTTGAGGAAGACCAGTTCGAGAGCTCTTTTTTATTTCTGAAAAATGCTTTTACAGTGAAACAAAAATTACACAAAAAATTCCAACTAGAAAATACAACTTATCTCGTTTTCCATGCTTAACCTCCGCCTCGAAAAATGTGCCAAACAGTGAAAACAGAAACAATCTTAAATGTTGTATTGCTTCCTCAATTTGCGTGCAAAGGGACATCAATAAATGTTGTATGTTTTTGCCTCGATTTTTGTGCACAAGGACAGCAGTACGTTGTACAGACTGCCTCAAAAACTATGCCTCAAAAACAACAATAACTCTCCCTCGAAATCTGTGCCAAAACTGTTGTACGACTGCCTAGGAATGTGTGCTGAAGCTATTGTATGGTTATGCCTTGAAAAATGTGCCCAAATATGTCTTGGACAGTGTGCCAACCTTGTTGTACAGATTTGCTGAGTGCTGCCTCGGTATGCATGCCAAGGTTTTGCTCTTCTTCTTCTTCTCTGCTCAAAAATTCTCCTTGCTCTCTTTTCCTCCTCTCTCAATCATCTCAT
Source organism: Pinus albicaulis (assembly GCA_034641835.2). Taxonomy (NCBI): domain Eukaryota; kingdom Viridiplantae; phylum Streptophyta; class Pinopsida; order Pinales; family Pinaceae; genus Pinus; species Pinus albicaulis. Next base: position 1,304,826,097 of record CM076580.1, read on the forward strand.
GAAAGAATGAACGACCTTTTCTCTTCTTTTCCTCCTTTAACTTAACCCTAAGTGACTTTTGGGAAATCCCTAAATCCAATGGCTGAGATAGCTTTAGATCTAGGGTTGAGATTAAATGTGCATTTAATTCTCACTCTCTATTTTTTAATTCACCCCACTTAAATAAAAACCCACTTAGCCTTTTATTTCCAAAGTCACTTTTTCACTTTCTAATTTCACATTGACTTTAATAAAGTCACTTTAAAATTAGAATGTAACTTTATCATTTATAAAGTCAATTTTAAATTAGATTTGACTTTATCACTTATAAAGTCACTTTGGGAGAAAAGTACAAATATTTGTGGACACTTTTCCCTAGGCCAAAGATCAAAGCCTTGGGGAACCACTTGTCCTCTGGTACCCAAATTTTAATAGGGAAGCCATAAGGCTCCGACACATCAGGACTAATGAGTAGGTCACAAACATCCTCAAGAAGCCCTTAGGGAAGGTCAAATTCTTAGCCTTTCGAGAGACTTGGAGTAGTGATAAGAGCCTCCCATGAGGGTTCCGCTTGAGTTGGACATTGAGCTCTGGGAGCTCCTGTGGGCTTGGTTACTTCTTGGAGCTATAAGCAACTATAGAATGAGTGGTTCACCTTCCCCTACGTTTGATGACACGAGTGTAGGGTGAGTGGTTCACCTTCCCCTACGATTTACATATGCATATGATGAGTGGTTCACCTTCTCCTATGGCATATGAGCAGGATGAGTGGTTCACCTTCTCCTGCTGATGCCCAAGCATACATCCTACCCATGTAATCCTGAACTCACGGGAAGTACCTCTCATCTAGCTAATGAGTTGGGAAAAGTGGATAGGGATCATAGCACTACCGATGGACGCATCGTGTACTATGGTACTCCCTGTGTCTAGGATGCATAGTGTTCAACAACTTGATCTGGGATCAAGTTTGGTTGAGGTTCTACCTGTCAACTAGCTTTTGTCAGTGGAGAGTAGTAAAGTCTGGTGACTCACTCTCGATTGATTCATCTTCATTATTCATATCAATGTTCAGAAAAGCAAAGATGAGATGAGATACAAAGATGGTACATGACGACAGGATGGCATGATGATGGATGATGATGGATGAATTGGCAGATCGAATTCTCCCTAATTGAGGAGTGTTAAAATTGGCAACTAGGGATTGATGGAGATGACGATTGCATTAAATTTCTCTTATCGAGAGGACCAATATTGATATAAAGATCATCCAATTGGGACAAGCAGAGGTGTGTTTTTGAATTTATGCCCACGCATGTGCAAATTGTTCAGGTCGGTCTCATCATCATGTAGGCTCATGAAGCCCAATGGACGTTACTCTTCACCCTCAATGACTTGTATAAATACAAGTGCCCTCTCACCTCATTTGGCATCATCATCACACACATTTCTCCTCTCTTCTCTCATTGGTTCGTACAGATATTGGGCAGATCTTCTCTCTCACACATGTGGCAGAAGGATGAATTTTCTGGGCAAATTGCATGGCCAAATTTCAGGATTGTTACAGGAGTTTGACCAGCATTAACTAAGCATTTTGAATCATCATTTGACTTTTCTTTTTGTGGGAAAAATTCTTTTTTGGCAGGCTGTACAGTTTGGCACAGGAACTGAGAATTTCTGGGCACTTTGACCACAGGGCTGACTGCAAGGTTGATAGCAGACATGACTGCAAATTTGACCAAGTTTGACCACAGTTTTCAGGACTGTTTTGGGCTAACTTTGACCACCTTATCAGGCTGATTTTGACTGGGTATGACCGAGCTCCAAAAATGAATAATTGCTGCTGTGTTGACCATCTTTGACTTTCTGATTAGGGTCGAGTTTGACTGCAGTTGACTGCAGATTTGATAGGGCTGTTTTGACTTTGATTTGGCAAGTCAACTTTGACTATTGTACTCTCTCTCTCTGTTGAACATTTGATATAATAATAAGAAGAATTGATCAAAGGGTTTTCCCCACATTGGGGTTTTCCTTGGGATCTGCCAAATCTGGTGTCCTCTTTTCTTGGCTTTTCTTCTGCATTTTATTTTATGTTCTATCCACAGTTACTGTCAATGTGATTTATGATTAATGTGATTGCTATTGGAAATTATCATTGGGCTGCTAAAGGAACATTGAAGTAAATTGTGCTAAGCATAGAGCATACCATTGTTAACTAAAATTAACATATATGCATCTCAGGTTATTTTCTGCTCCTGATTTGGGTTAAGTATATCATAAACAGAGCATTTATGTTCTGTTTAAGTTGTATCAGATTAGCACACATGCTGTCCTGGTATTAATTAGCATATTTAGTCACAGTAAACCATTGTTACATATTTATCACATTTTGTCTCTTTGTGTGTAAGTATTGCCATAATACCCCAACACATCATAAAAGGTCCTTATCTTGATAAACTTTTGCATTAAGGGGTGGTAATGCACATTCTGAGCATTCCATTCTTCCAGAGTAAAATATCTATCAGAAAGCTCTAGTTAGGTTATTCCATTTCCTATATTCAAAAGTAAAGCGTGTTGTAGCTCAGAGCTAACCACTTTCTTTTCTACTTGGATGATAACCAGGAGGTCTACCATCTAGTGAGAAAACATCCTTCTTCCAAGGGAAATTTTTGAGATAAGCATCAGGAGAAAGAACAGGAGAGCATTAGAAAAAGTAATTTAGCACGCATCCACAGTGAACAACACCAGATAATTCAACCCTTTAACAAGTCAATTCACAAGTATTTGTAAATAGAAATTCTGTTGTATCCCATCATTTTTCTTTTCCATATTGCTGAAACTGTCAAAGTCATAATTATTTAAAGGCTCAGGTATTCTGATAAAAAGCCTGTGGCTCTGCTCCTTTGTAAATGTGTACCTATAGCATTCGAGAAACATTGCTGAAGAATCAAAGTTCTTGTATGTAGAATTTTGATGTATATCCCCCAGCCATCAATACAATAGAGATGTTTTGGCATGTTTGAGTTTGAAGCATGCTTACCTTTCATGAGATATGTTTTAGACTACTGAATTCATAATTTAAGCCCAGTATGTTTTTCTTAATCAAATCTACCAACAGAGCAGATTTAGCATCTGCACTCTCAAAAAACTTTGCATGTTCTTTCCACTCTAAATCCTCCATCTTCACATCTGAATTTATATGTCTCATGGTTTGGGATGAAGGCGTGCAATGGAGAAGGAACCTTGTGTGAATGTGCTCAAGGATTTATAAAAGTGATGAACTGCTCTTCCTTCTTCAAATCTTAAAAATACAACACTGTGTTTAAAGAAAACATATTAGGGAATTTTAAGGGTAACGTACTTTAGCCTAAGGACTCTTCCTCCAGACCTAGGAAGGGGAGGTTTCAAACCTTCAGTGGATGCTGTAGCATCATTTCCCTTCAAGGTACATTTTGGGAGACAACATTAAGCAAATACAATATTGATTCATGATAATGTATTATATCTAAGAAATGTAGTTGTTAAACCTTTCATTATATCATCCAAAAACTAACACAAGTTAGGCACACTCAAAACAACCGACAAACCCATTGATTATGGAAACTACACCAATTTTGATGAGAAGAGAAATAAATCTGACCGTGAAGAATTATGAATTAAGTATTCATCCTTCTAATTACCCTGAACAAACTGAGACCAAATTATTTTCTTGTTGAATCTTTTGCCACTTCCTCTTAAACTTTTACTATATGTTGCTTCTATTTTTTGTATCATTTCATGGTGATTACCAAATCAAATATTTCTTCTTTTATGTATCTGGTATCCTCAATGAGGTCCCTAATTGCTATAAATATTAAATATACTCTCCTCCAACTACAGTAAATATGGGTATTTACGGAAATACTAAGAAGGGGGGTGAATCAGTATTTCGTTACTTTTAACAATTTTTCACTTAGTTAATCCTGAAATTAAACTCGCATAAGATAATCAATCAATCACAATGCATGAACATAGAGATCAAAGTGCAAGTTAAAACTTGAAGAAGAAACACTTGTAACCAATCTTCAGTTTATTACAACCAATAGTGAGGACACCAATCCTCAATAATCACCAACTCACGACTTTCGTAGGCACCAACCTACAGGAGATTTTAGTCCCCTAGATAAGCTCCAACTCAACAACTTCATAGGCACCAACCTACGAGAGATTTTAGTCCCCTAGATAAGCTCCAACTCAACAACTTCATAGGCATTGTTGCGTTAGTTTTTGTAGCATCGGATGTGTTCTAGTGATGAAACTTTGTGGAGAGGCTAGTATACATGAGATCTCCAAGACCCAGAAATCGTTTCTGGAAATTCCACCTAAAAGTGACTTAATTACATTATTAACCAATTTTTCAATGTTTCCTAAGTCTAAACTTAACAAATCTGGTTAATTAATCAATATTAATTAAGTCAAGGTGTGAATCATCTAGAAACTCACTTGGATGGATTCCAAGATGATCCTAGCCATCTATTATGTTTTAATCTCGGTTGTTGGAGCTCCAACAGTGGATTATAAGAGGGAATTCGATGGGCACTAGTATTTCGTTACTTTTAACAATTTTTCACTTAGTTAATCCTGAAATTAAATTTGCATCAGATAATCAATCAATCACAATGCATGAACATAGAGATCAAAGTGCAAGTTAAAACTTGAAGAAGAAACACTTGTAACCAATCTTCAGTTTATTACAACCAATAGTGAGGACACCAATCCTCAATAATCACCAACTCATGACTTTCGTAGGCACCAACCTACAGGAGATTTTAGTCCCCTAGATAAGCTCTAACTCAACAACTTCATAGGCACTGTTGCATTAGTTTTTGTAGCGTCGGATGTGTTCTAGTGACGAAACTTGTGGAGAGGCTAGTATACATGAGATCTCCAAGACCCAAAAATCGTTTTTGGAAATTCCACCTAGAAGTGACTTAATTACATTATTAACCAAATTTTTAATGTCTCCTAAGTCTAAACTTATAAAAACTGGTTAATTAATCAATATTAATTAAGTCAAGGTGTGAATCATCTAGAAACTCACACGGATGGATTCCAAGATGATCCTAGCCATCTATTATGTTTTACTCTCGATTGTTGGAGCTCCAACAGTGGATTATAAGAGGAATTCGATGGGCACTTGGAGAATACAGTTGAGACACTTGAGCATTTCGATTTTCTTGGTAGATCGATTTCCAGAGTAGCAGAAGTTAGTTATCGGAGAGAGCCAGAGATCGAAGCAGTGAGAGAGCGGTAGAGACAGCAAGGTTGGAGGAAGTTTTCCAGATCAAGGGAGTGCATTTGCAGAGAGGCAGAAGAACCACAGAGAAGCTGACGCAGGAACTGCGCAGTAGCTTCTAGAGGCAGTTCGATTTGCAGATTCAGGAAGTTATTTCAGCGTTCCCGTGGCAAACGAATTTTGCAGAGGATGGGAGAAGCGTTTCTAGAGTCAGAGGTAAGAAGAAGAGGCAGATTGGTTTGAGATCTAGGTCGTATGGATTAGTGTCTGCGTAGTGCCCACGCAGAGTGATGCAAAGCAATTCGTAGAGGGTTTCAGAGGCCAGTCTTAAGAGTTGGATATATCTGTGGAGTGAGGAAATTTCTTACTAGATTTTTTCCATTGTTTTTCCTTGTAGGATTGCCAGATTTCGACATCCATTTGTACTCAGAATTTCTCACTGCTGCATAACAATAAGAAAACTTATCTACTGCACCAATTTTCTCACATTGGGTTTTTCCAAGGACTTTTGTCCAAAAATAATTGTGTTATATTTTATGTGTGTGCTAGCATTTCTCAGCTTCCATTGTTTAATTTTTTCTGCAAAATTTTATTTGTGAAGGTTGCAGGGTCTTTATTTCGATATTTGTTGTAGCAGATAAATTGTTAATTAATTAACAATTAAGAGAAATAATACCATTTGCTGCAATAGGATTCCAATGTAGGAATTCTCACATCATATCAGAGCACAATTGATCAACCAGAGAGCTCAAAAGCGAAAGGAAGGAATTTTGCTGTTCAGTAAGAGCAACAGGCCGAAATTCCCAAGGGTAGCGCAGTCTTTTCCCAGGAAGGCTGAGTTGCTTGAGGAAGCTCGATTTTTCTGAGCATAGAGGCAGAAAAAATCGATTCTTCTAGATCGAGTGGTTCCAAAGGCATAGGGAGCAGCTCAAAGTTTTCATTGGGCATATCTCTAGCTGGACGCTTAGGGTTTTGTAGCAGTTTGCTGGAAAAATTCAACGTCGGGTGGAAGAGAGAAGAGCACACACATTTGAGGGAAAAATTTCCTCAAGGAACTTCTAGTCTCAGAAGTTCGATTTTCCTTGCAAATTGGCAATAGTTGTGAGCAAATCTTCTCACTCCAGAAGGGAGTGCGAGTAGCAGGGCAACAACCAAGCAAAAGGAAAGAGGGAGATTTCGACAGTTCTTTGAGATGGCCACTATAGGGCTTCGTGATCAGGATAGGTTGGATGGAGCTTCCAACTATGTCATCTAGAAGGCTAAGATGTCTTTCCTTATAGATGAAGATGTCTTTCGTCGATATACCTCTAGGAGTGAGGTGGAGTGACTTGGTGTTGTACCCCCAGAGAGCTACAGATGGGAAGGGTCCTTGAGGATTCCACCTCTTGGATCAATACTTGGCTACGGGGGCCCATAGTATTCAGTAGCAGGATGGATCAGCGACAGTAGATGCAGTCAAATGCTGGGGAGTGTAGTGCAGTGTTGGCAGCAACATAGATGGCACACTACAGAGGCAGCAATAATGCAAAGCATTCTGTAGACAGTGTAGTAGCTAGTAGCAGTCAAGACTCCAATGATAGAAGCATTATACTAATCACAGTTGATTTAGTAATTTGGATGTTTTTCAGTTGCAAATGTTGCGGTAGCAGTAGCAACAAAGTTGCAGTATTGACAGCAATACAGCAAGGTCAACAACAACACAGATGCAACACATATCAGAGTTGCACAGTAGTTGGTGGGCAGCAGTAGCCAGACATCAGCAACGTGACAGGAGATGATGTAGAGACAGGGTGTTGTGACAGGATGTGCAACACTAGAACACATTCCTTGCTAAGAGAGAGTGTTAGTTTTTGTAGCATTGGATGTGTTCTAGCCACGAATCTTTATGGAGAGGCTCGAATACATGAGATCTCCAAGACCCCAAAATCGTTTATGGAAATTCCACCTTGAAGTGACTTAATTAGATCATTAACCAATTTTTTAATGTTTTCTAAGACTAAACTTAGGAAAATTGGTTAATTAATCAGTATTAGTTAAGTCAAGGTGTAAATCATCTAGAAACTCACACGAAACAATTCCAAGATGATCCTAGCCATCGATTATCTTTTAATCTTGCTTGTTGGAGCTCCAATGGTGGATTATAAGAGGAAATCGATAGGCACTTGGAGAATACACTTGAGACACTTGAGCAGTTCGATTTCTTGACAGATCGATTTCCAGAGTAGCAGCAGTCAGTTGTCGGAGAGAGCCAAAGATCGAAGCAATGAGAGAGGGGAAGAGACAATGAGGCTAGAGGAAGTTTTCCAGATCCAGCGAGTGCATTTGTAGAGAGGTAGAAGAACCACAAAGAAGCTGATTGTGTAGTTGTCTTAATGTTCCGGTGGCAAAAGAATTTTGCAGAGGTTGGGAGAAGCGTTTCCCGAGTCAGAGGCAAGCAGAAGAGGCAGATTGATTTGAGATCCAGGTTGTATGGATTAGTGCTTGCATAGTGCCCACACAGAGGGTGACGCAAGGAAATTCGTAGAGGGTTTCAAAGGCCAGTCTTCAGAGCCAGATTTGCTTGTGGAGTGAGGAAATTCCTCACTAGAATTTTGCCAGTGTTTTTCTATGTAGGATTGCCAGATTTCGACATCCAGTTGTACTCAAAATTTCTCACTACTACATAATAATAAAAACCCTTAGCTACTGCATTGGGCTTTTCAGGAGACTTTTATCTGAAAATAATTGTGTTATATTTTATGTGTGTGCTAGCATTTCTCAGGTTCCAATGTTTTATTTTTTCCGCATAATTTTATTTGTGAAGGTTGCAGTGTGTTTATTCTGATATTTGCCATAGCGGATAAATTGTAAAATTAATCAACAATTAGGAGAAATAATACCAGTTGTTGCAATAGGATTCCAGTGTAGGAATTTTCACATGCTTCCCACCAAAATGGGCAATCCCAAGGGAGAAAACTTTTGTCCTACATTTCACAGCCAACCGATCAACCAAACAACGAGCAGCCCCTACCAGCCACCATTAGCCGATGATATGCCATATGCCTCCGCCACTTGCATCACCCATGTGCTTCTCACCCATCCGACATTAGCACTTGGATGATGTTGGGTTGCAATTCAAAAAGGTAATTTGATCATTTTCCAATCGGGTGCTTATACTTGTTTTTCTTGGGGCATTTAGTATGGATTATGGGGTGATCTCGAAGAATTATGGACCTTGACCATGATCTTGGTTTCTCACCTTACTTGTGTTGAATTTTGTAGCTATGGTTGGTCTTCATAATTTAGATTTTAGCCCTTGTAATCTATAAATAATTTGTAAGACACATTCTTCATGTCATTTTGATTATTTAGCCCTTGAAAGAATTATTGTAAGACATATTATTCATGTCAAATTTAAAAGAGAAAATTTTGAAATTCAAATTTTGAATTTTTGGCTCCAAAATAGTCAAGTCGGCCCTCCCTCAAGTCAAGTCAGCCCCAACGAAGAGACACCCATTTGCAAAGGCAAAACACTATATAAAGGCATTTGACCTCCTCTTGAAAGGCACCATTCAACCACACACAAGAAAATGTTTCTAGGCATCCAAGCAAAGGACAAGAAGGACAAAGAAGAAAGACGAAGAATGATCTCTCTCTCTCTAGCTTGCATTTCTCTCTCTAGACCTCACACGCGTGAATTCTAGGCAACAATGTCTGGGTAGGCCAAGTTGCAGGGTCGAAGTTGTAGGGATGAAATTGCAGGGCTGAATTGTAGCGTTGAAAATATGGTCAGCATATTCTGGGAAGGCCAAAATTCTAGGCGGATCTAAGAAGGTCGAAGTTTTGAAGGGCAGAAGCTTGACTTGACTTGAGGGTTGTGGACTAGGTTTGACATAGCTTGTTGATTAGTTTGATGTCATAGTTGAATAGCCGCATTAGATGTATCTCTTGTTGAATTGAAGAATTTCTATAAGAAGAAGGTTGCTTGGTTTTCCCCCAAGTGTGTTTTCCTAGGGTAAATCATGTGTTCTCTTTGTGCATTGTGATCTCTATTGTCTTTATTGTTTATGGTTGAATTTCTGAAATGTAATTGATTAATTACAAACTAGAATTGCTAAAAGAAGATCTATATCATTTAAAGTAATTACCAGTAGTTTAGAAATATTGTGCTTGTATCTATTGCACTTGAAAAATCAACATAGTATCAGAGCTTTGATGAAGAAAAGCAAGTTGAGATCACTCTTGTAGAATTTTGGTAAGAGATCACTCTTGAAGAAGACCTACATCTACAATCTACTTGCTTATTAGTGATCATGGGTTCCTCTATGAAGTATGAGAACAAATTAGAAGGAGCTTCAAGCTTTAGGGCCCGGAAAACAAGGATTGATCTTCATCTTGCAAAAGAAGGTCTCTTTGTATTGTGAAAGGCAAGGTCGTTGAACAAGAAAAAGATGAAGAGGAGTCAAAGTTTGAGAAGATGACATCACAACTATGAGCATCATTGTGCACTCTATCAAAGATCACTTGATTCCTTATGTTTCAAGTGTTCAATCTTCAAACATATGTATGATGCGCCCTAATCGGTTTGTTCATTATCAACAATATTGGTCAAACTATAATTTTGAAGAATGAAATTCATGATGCTCGAATGACGATGAGGAATGATACAATAGCCTCATATTTCATGAAGATATCTCAACTAAGAACAATTTCAAGCAATTAATGAAGTCAGTTCTGAGAAGGAATTAGTGACTACAACACTTAATGGTCTACCAGATTCATGGGACTCATTTGCAGCAGGTATATGTGCTAGAAAGGAAGTTCCAAAGTTTGAGAACTATGGACTATTGGAAAATCAGAAAGGCAAAAAGATTTTCTTCTGTTGATAATTACTTGTGATATTCTTATGTTCTTATTAACTTTCTTATGTTCTTATTTTATCTTGATTCATCAAGCAATTACCAAAACCATAACACGAAGATCAAAGACACCAAATGTAGGCACACAGCCAGGGCAAAATCCTAATGAGGGGAACCCAATCAAACCTCTTCCTTTAGTAGATTTACAAGACAAGACGAGATAATCTAGGACTCTTTGACCTAGACACAGACTTTCTCCGATCACCAGACCAACCCTTCCTTTCCTCTTCAGATTATAACCTTCCAATAGCAGCTTCGACGTAGAATTTCAATCCTGCAGGAACAGAACTTTGACTTGCAGTAAATTTCAGAATTTCGACTTCATGTAGTTTCCCTGTAATTTCGCATGTGTGAGAGATAGATGACGCAAAAACTTCGATCTTGTCCTTTTCTGCAATACTTCTCCTCATGCAAATTTGCGCTTTTATGCTTGTTCTTGTGTATTGAACTTGTGTGAGTGATGCTCCAAATGAATCGAATTGCACTTCTATATATAGCCTTTTATGTGGGTCGAATTGCCCTAAGGTAGGTTGACTTCATCAAGCAAGGGCTGACTTGGTGTGGAGGTGAAAAATGACTTATTTGACTCAATAATAATCCATTTTACCTGATACAAAATCCCAAGAAGGGTCTAATAAAATGGGCAATGACTCTAATGACTCTAGATAAAACCTAGAAGTCCTCAATGGAGACTTTTACCTAGAAAATGATGACCCAAGCATGAAACCCATGCATTAATAAGTCATTTTAATAATAACAAAATTTATTTTTCTTTCTTTTGATAAATACATTTCATTATGACTGAAATACAATTATGAAGATCGAGCCTAGTTACATTCTTCAACACTCCCTCTTAACTAGGGAGGTATTGATAATCACATATATATGTAAGTACATAGAAGATCTTAAAACACATAAACTACGAAGATTTTAGGCACACTCAGTGTCGCAAACTAGATTCCTGACCAGAGCAATTTATTCGTGTGGGACTAAGATGGACTAAAGCTTTCAGCCATTATAGGTACCAACAGGCTTACTTACTAACCATCAACCAAGGGATGTAGGTGCGTAATGCAAGGTCAAAGCTCTATGACCAACATCACCCTCCCTACTTCGGGAACTAGACATCAACATACATGTCATCCAGATGTCCTCCCAAGCATTTTGTATTACACACGATGCCTCAACACTCTTGATTATTCAAACCGGTAACAACATATCTCTTCCGATCAAATAGATCGGTAACATCAAATCTCTCCCAATCAAACAAATCGGTAACATCTAATAAATCAAGCATGCAAAACATGCTTCTAAAACTTCAAGAGATTTACCTGTACAAACACAACCCCAATCAGTAACAAACTTTCAAATATCCATAAGTAAACAAAAACCTCTGGGGTCTTCAATCATCTTGATGCCACTTATATCAAGTTATTCATATGCAACTAGTCGAAAGCTTTTCTTCTTTAATTTCTTCAGCAGCACCAAGACATTCTCAATATACATTCTCCAATTTCTTCTTCAAGGTATCCACTATGACTATCATAATATGCCCTCCCTCTCAATTTCAGAGATATATCCTTTCTTTTTATCCAGGCTCCTTAAATTAGGGAGATCAACTACTTTCGATAGCATTGGAAAGTCTTTAATGGCTTAATTCCTTCTTATCAAAGTCATCTTGATCATCATCATTCATATAACTTCCTTCATCATGCTTACCAATCAAGTCAACCTTACTTACGAATATCTTCAACATCTTGAAGATTATGTACCTGCACAATTTAAATAGCAAGAACAACCAAATACATATATAGAAGCATGAAGTTAACTATATTAGAATCACACATTAGACTTAGTTAGGTTCATAATCAGCAAGAGACACATACTTTTATACTTCAACTTCTTGCTAGAGTTTTGTTACAAACCCTAGATCACATCAGTGACTCAATCAAGATATCAGTCTCATTATCTCTAGGGCCTCAAAATTACTTTCAAAGATATGTCAGACTCTACTATGATATGTAAACCCTAGAATCCATCTAAAAGACATTAAACAATCAAAACTAATCATAACACAATTTACGATTTCAATAATACGACCCATTCCTACTAGTGTTTGTTGTAAACCCTAGATTTTATCATCATATTGGAAACAATATCACCATATCCTAGAATATCAAACTTCTACTAGGACTTAGTTACAAACCCTATAACTATGAGCATCAATAATTAGGTTAGCAAATATACATATCTAGGATTTCATAATCATCCACAAGCATATCACATCTATTAGGTAAACCCAAGACACAGATATCAATACATTAAAGTTACACATATAATCATTTTGATCAGGCTACGGTTTTGATTAGACAAACAATTATAGACCTAGGGTTTCATTCCTAGGAACCTACTATAGATATTACAAGGGTTTTTCTCATAAACCCTAAATTACCAAAACCTTAAAGGTCTAGGATTTCATCCTAAAGGACTAGGGTTTCTATAATAGTACCAAAACCCTAAACATCAAAAGAAAAGTATTTTCTAGATTTCATCAATAACCCTAATTAGACTTGGGTTTCATACTCAATATTGACACACCTTTAGGTTAGGGTCTTACAGTGAACCTTTTAGGCTTCTACAATGATGATTTAATGACGATAGATTTAATCTAATGATTAACCACCTTAACAAGAATCTTTGTGATATAAAATCCTAGACATAACGATGTTAGTAATGTAAAGAAGATTTTAAAAGAAATGAATGATCATACCTTTTGTAAGAAGAGAACTTTATACCAAAGCTTATAATTTAAGACATACCTCAAGTTGTTCCTTACCAAACCTTGTAGGACATCAATTCTTGAAGAGCTTCCTTTGCAACAAAACTTCTATCATGATGTGTCTTGTGAGGTCTCCTCCATAACTCTTGAGCATTCAACAAACTTTACTAAACAAGGAAAATATACAAGAAAGATTATTAGCATATAATACAAACACATCTAAATAAGAGAGTGAAACCAAATATAAAACATAATGCAAGGAGTAAGATACTTATATTTGGTAAAATGGTGAGGGCTCCCTCCTAATCCAATCTTGAGGGATACCTATAAATTTATCAAAACAATTCAAAAATGTTCTACCAAAGCATGTTAGGCCTACAAGTACTAGAAATAAAAACATAAAGGAAAACAATTCAGAATAGAAGACTAAGACAGATGATAGAGAGAGAGGATTTAGTAGTGTAAGTCCTTGATTTCTGATTCTCTAGTCTTGCTCTTCTTTGGTGTTTCTTCATTGGAAATATTAGCTTGATCCCTGTCTCTCCTTTTATTCCTTGGACTTTCAGGACAATTGTTTCTATAGTGACCCATTTTGTGACAATTGTAACATTCTATCTTGGATAGGTCTATCTTCTTCCTTGGCCCTTTGAACTTCTTGAAGGTTCCTTTATTCTTGTGATGATCGGAATAGGCATTTGAGATGTTCTCCGCTTCATTCTCCTTGTTGCTTACTAATGATATTCTGACTTCTTCTTGACTACATTGTAATATTCCCAAATGGGAAAAATCAGCAATACATGCCAAAATAATGCATTTTCCAGAAATGTATGCAATGAAAGTTAAATGCAGCTCATGGATCCATTAGATCTGATATTATAGTAACTAGATCTGAAAGGAAATCGGAAACAAATCACTATTGCATAGTTAAAGAGTCCTCCCATGCCATAAATAGCTCAAAATCATGCAAAAATAGGGACTGCAACCATATGTGAAAGCTGGAATACCATGACAGCGTTATTTTATTACCTCTGCAACAGCAGTAGGTTGTACATCAGATCTAGAACAAGTATGTGGACAAAAAGTTAGATCTATAGCAGATCCATGCACTATACAAGCTCTTTTATCAATCCCCCTTAAGGTTTTCAGCAAAACACCATGTACACAGTGCAGACCTGAGATCTAAGACTGCAGATCTATGGAAATATTCAGATCTGGAAAGTGGATCTGATCTGATATAAACAAGAAACTAATCTCCTCCAAAGATCTCCAAACCCAAAACTCAGAAAATTAGCTCTCCAATGGTGCACTGAATCACCCTGCAGCAGCTCCTTTAGAAATTACGTAGATCTGGACTTCTTCTGCACTGTAGGGGTCAAAATATTGTTGGCCTGCAGCCAAGATAGGAAAATGAAGCTCAATACCTTCAATATTGTCCTTCCAATGGATTAGAACACTCCTCCACTGAAAAGAAGCACTGAAATGGACTAGATCTAAAGATCTAATCTCCACTTGCTGCAGCTTATCGAAACAGTCAAACCTTCAACAGGATCTGCGTTGTCAAAGGAAGATGAAGCTTGGCCTTAAGCCAGATAGTGAACAATATGGTGCAAGACTCCTCCAAGAGGCCTCTCAAGGAAAGAGAAGGAATTCCCAAATAAGAAGACCTTGTGCTAAACAACATTCTATCTCAGCTAAACAGCTAGAGAAAGAAATATGTCTAAACAGACCATATATTTAGAAAATCATAATCATAAGCTAAACTCATATGGCTGCCATCCTCCTCCTTATAAACAATGTGAGCCTTCTCACCTTGGGTCCCACTCATTAGGGTTTCCATCTTCATGCAATGAATCTCCCTCCAAAACTGTGTTGTCCCATCATCAATACCACTCCTCCATAATAGCGCTGATGGATTTGGTCAATCTTGACTGGATCTCCATGCAAAGTCTTCTTCCACACTCAATGTGGCTTTATTCTAACTATCTAAATAGATCTATATTCCCACTGAGTTATCTTCATTAATGCTCCACATCCTCCATCTTAGCTTTGTTGACTTGGTCAAGCTTGACTTAGTCCATATGCATTTAGCCTTTGTTTACACGTGAAGGTGGTTTTATCCAGTTATGAATATGATCCCTTTCCCATTAAGAGGGAATTTATTTCTGCTAAAAAGATTTATGGGCCTCTCCACCCATTTATTTATCTAACTATGTGTTTGGAGCAAAATTGTTCGAATGTAGGAGTATCCTTCCAACTATGGATTCTCGATGCAAAGGCACTCCAAGATGTTGGTAATCCTAGAAGAGCAATAATCAAGATCTTCTTTTCAAGTACTACTTCATTAATTGCCTGGAGTTCATCTATGATTTTAGTTATCCTTCCAAAGAAGGATGCCAGAGTATCATCTTTTGTCATCGTCATAGTTCTTAGTTCATTCTTGAGGCTTGCAATTTGACCAAGGTTCTTGATTGTGAAAAGTTTTGATAGGGCCTCATATATTTTTTGAGCAGAACCTATGTTGGATATATATGGAATGAGATTGTCTTTTATTCCAGAATCCATCCACTATTAGACTCGTGGCCAATATTTATGTTCCTCTAAACTTGATTCATCTGTAGCGTTCTTTACTTTTTCCCTTGACTAGATCCAAGACTTTATTTTTCTCGAGGATGAGAACTATCCTGTTTTTTCATGCCCTGTAGATCGAGGCTCCTTCTAGTTTGTTTTCTCCCTTCAATGAGTTAGACATGGTTCTTGAAGATAGTAGGCTTATCCCCTTATATGATATATTTTCTTTGATGACCCTTATTCAACTTCTTAATACTCCTCATTCTCCATATAGTAGATCTTCAAGCTGCCTTTCTCATCTTCCTCACCTTAGCTCTGAAATCGATTTGAAAAATCAGAAAGGCAGAAAGATTTTCTTATGTTGATAATTACTTGTGATATTCTTATGTTCTTATTAACTTTCTTATGTTCTTCTTTTATCTTGTTTCATCAAACAATTACCAAAACCATTACACGAAGATCAAAGACACCAGATGTAGGCACACAGCCAGGGCCAAACCCCAATGAGGGGAAAACCCAGTCAAACCTCTTCCTTCAGTAGATTCACAAGACAAGACAAGATAATCCAAGACTCTTTGACTTAGACACAGATTTCCTCCAATCACCAAGTCATCCCTTCCTTTCCTCTTCAGATGATAACCTTCCAGTAGTAGCTTCAACCTAGAACTTCGATCCTCCAGCAACAGAATTTCGACTTCCTGCAATATAACTTCGACTTCCAGTAAATTTCAGAATTTTGACCTCCTGCAATTGCCTAGTAACTTCACACCGTGTGAGAGATAGATGGCCCAAAAACTTCGATCTTGTCCTCTGCAATCCTTCTCCTCCTCAGCTTCACAATTTTCTTCTTCTTCTAGTGTATCAAACTTGTGTGAGTGATGCTCCAAATGAATCAAATTGCACTTCTATATATGGCCTCTTCTGTGGGTCGAATTGCCCTCACGTAGGCTGACTTCATCAGGCAAGGGTTGACTTGGTGTGGAGGTGACAAATGACTTATCTGACTCAATAGTAATACTTTTTACATGATACAAAAGCCCAAGAAGGGTCTAATAAAATGGACAATGACTCTAATGACTCTAGATAAAACCTAGAAGTCCTCAATGGGGACTTTGACCTAGAAAATGTTGACCCAAGCATGAAACTCATGCTTTAATAAGTCATTTTAATAATAATAATAATAAAATTATTTCTTTTGATAAATACATTTCATTATGACTCAAATACAATTATGAAGAACTAACCTAGTTACATTCTTCAACATGGACAAATTGTACTCAAGAAGAATCAATGCTCATATATAAAGGAAAGATTCAAAAACTGGATTAGGGTGATTCTCAAGCATATGCAACACGTTTCAAGATGGGTGGAGGAAGAAAGAAGTTTGATTTCCAAAGAAGAAATGAAGGAAGAAGCCCTGAAGGTAGAAGACCTACTCCTCAAGGGAAGAGAGACATGTCGAAAGTTTAATGTTATCAATGTCACAACCTTGGTCATTTTAGACATGATTGTCCTAAAAGATTGAATGGCAAAAAAAGAAACAGAAAGCAACATGCTACCAAAACATAATTGGATGAATTTCCAAAGAAACCTAAGAATGAAGATCCAAAAAATAAAGATTTTTTTTATTTCTCTGCTCTTGTTGGTTCTGTTGCAAATAGTTAAGACTTGTGTCTAGTAGATAGTGGTGCTAGAAAAAAGAAATGGAAAGGAACATGCTACCACAGAAAAATTGGATGAACTTTCAAAGAAACCTAAGAATGAAGATCCAAGTAATAAAGATTTTTTCTATTTCTCTGCTCTTACTAGTTTTGTTGCAGATAGTGAAGTGTTGTGGCTAGTAGATAGTGGTGCCTCAAGGAACATGACGGGAGATCAAGAAAACCTCACAAATCTAGTGGAAAGTAGATTATCACAAAAGCTGGAACTTGGAGACAATAACAATTATGTAGTCAACGACATTGGGAAGACATCCATTGAACTAGAATCAGGTGACAATGCTCATCTAAGCAACATACTATATGTACCAGGTTTGAAGAAGAAATTGGTTTCTATTTCATGCTTGGAAGATAAAGGAGATAGAGTAGCATTCATTGATGGCAAGGTTCTTATATGGCCAAAGGGCTCTAGTATAGATTGTGCTAGAGTTATTGGAGTTTGTGAAGGAAGGTTGTATAGACTTTTGAGACAAACCTACTCAAGCACTTGTACATAATGATATTAATCCATGTGAGCTTTCGCATAGAAGATATGCTCACCTTCACTATAAATCGTTTCCAACCTTTAAGCAGATGGTAGCAAGTGTTCTAGATTTGCAGGAAAAGCATGAAGGAGTATGTAAAGGATGTGAGCTTGGAAAGAATTTCAGGAAGCCTTTTCCAAGCAGCGAAAGTAGATCCAAGAAAATTTTGCACCTAATCCATTCTGACGTATGTGGTCCTATTTGGTGAAATCTTTTGGAGGCTCTTTGTACTATGTTACATTCATTGATGATTTCTCTTGCAAGACATGGATCTACCTCATGAAGATGAAAGATGAAGTCTTTGACCAGTTCTAGGAATTCAAGGGTGAAGTAGAAAACTTGAAGGGAAAGAAGATCAAGATCTTGAGATTTGATAATGGACGAGAGTATATCTCCAAGGAACTGAATGTCTTTGCAAAGAAGTTGGGATTAAGAGGGAGCTGATAGTCCGTTACAATCCTCAAAAAAATGGAGTTGCTGAAAGAAAGAATAAAACCATTGAAGAATCTGTCTCGACAATGATGCACGACCAAGACTTGCCTATGTTTTTATGGAGAGAAGAATTGATGACAGTTATCTACATTCAAAATAGAAGTCCTCAATGAATCTTCAAAGACAAGACTCCTAAAGAAACATTCACTGGAAAAAACCCCAGGTTGGTCATTTAAGAATTTTTTGTTGTCATGTTTATATTCATGTACCTATGGATAAAATAAGTTAGAACCTTTAGGAAATAAAGAAATATTTGTTGGTTATAGTAAGTCATCAAAGGCATATATAAATATGTTCCAGGACAAAAACGTAATGAATTAGCAGGGATAAAACCTTTGATGAGAATGTGTCTTATTGAAAGTCTAAAGAGGTGCACTCATGAGGATGAAGAACATGAAGCTCCCAAGGAAGAAGGTTTTGGTCCTACAGAACATCCCGTTGATCATCATAGAGCCAGAAGAGCCTAGTGATCCAATGGACCCAGATGTTGTTCCTGAAATCAAGAAAAGACCGACTTGGCTGAGATCAACTTTGCAGGGAGCAGAAAGACATGTAGCACCACATGGCACCTTAAGGGAAAGCAAGAGACCAAAGAGGTATTCTAGTTATACAACATTAATGACTAATCTTATTGATTTTGTACCTTCCACCTATGAAGTAGCTAGCCAACAAGTTTGGAAGGATGTGATGTTGGAAGAATACCAATTGATTATGAAGAATGATGTATGGGAGATTGCGCCTAGACCTGAAGGAAAATGAATGGTGTCCTCCAAATGGGTATACAAGATTATACATGTAGTGGATGGCAGCATTGACAAATATAAGGCGAGATTTGTGGCTAGAGGTTTCTCCCAAAAAGAGAGAAGACGATGATGAGACTTTTGCTCCAGTTACCAAGTACACCACTGTTAGATCCATCATTTCTATTGCTTCTTCTATGGGTTGGAACTTACATCAAATGGTTGTAAAGTCTGCTTTTCTTAATGGCATGATCGAGGAAGAAGTGTACATAGAGCAACCGCAAGGTTTTGAGGTCCATGGTAGATAATCTAAAGTTTGCAGGTTGAAGAAAGCCTTGTATGGACTAAAGCAAGTACCGAGAGCCTAATATACACAAATTTATAATTATCTAACGAGACTTGGTTTCTCCAAAAGTGATGTTGATCCAAACCCATACTTCAAGATCGAGAAGAATGAAATTGTGATTCTACTATTATGTTGATGATTTATTCCTGACAAGTGTGGAGCATCTAATTATTCGATGTAAGAGGGAGCTAGCTTCCAAATTTGATATGAAGGATCTTGGATTAATGCACTATTATTTGGGGCTAGAAGTTTGGCAGAAGCTTGATGAAATATTTTTTGGTCAAGGAAAATATATCATCAAGATCATGCAGAAGTTTGCTATGATGGATTGTAAATCGATGCCGACTCCCATCGTTGCAAATCTGAGGAAGCTGAGAGACTCTGAGTTTGATTTGGTAGATCCATCCATGTACCGAAAGTTGATTGGCTCGTTAATGTATTTACCAATCTACACATTTGCTTTGCAGTGAGCACGCTAAACCACTTCCAAGTGGAACCAAGACATGATCATTGGATTGCAACAAAGAACATATTGAGGTACTTGGGTGGTACGGCTGACTTTGGTTTGAGATATGTCTCAAATGGGGATATACAACTGTAGGGCTATATAGATGCAGATTGGGCAAGGGGTGCTGAAGACAAAAAGAGTACATCCAGAGGTTGCTTCAGTTTGGGCTCTGCTATGATTTCGTGGATGAGAAAGAAGCAAACATATGTCGCACTCAGGACTACCAAGGCAGAATATATTGCAACTGGCTTGGCGAGTTGTGAAGTAGTGTGGCTTCGGAAGTTACTTGTAAGATTGTTTGATCATGTGCTCGAGTCGACCATGATATATTGTGATAATCAAAGATGTGTGAAGCTGACAAAGAATCCAATTTCATCACAGGTCGAAGCACATCAAGATCAAGTACCACTTCATCCACGACAAGGTGTAGAAGGGAGTAATGAAGCTCCAGTGTATCTCCATTCATGAGAAGATTGTAGATATTATGACAAAGCCTCTATCCCGAGCGAAGTTTGTATACTTCAGAGACAAGCTTGGACTTGTGGCAAATGCCCTGCTCATTGAGAGGGAGTGCTGACGAGATATCATCAGGGACTGACATTCTCCCTATGTACAGTACTATGACCCGCATTGGGGAGATTATCCCTATGTCAAGTACATTGACCCGAATTAGTGAGAATATTCCAATAGAGGATTTGTTGAGCACATTGTCATTAATGCGAAAGTGGGAGTGGGAGGATGTAGAGCAAGTGTACATGTCACTGATGTCAAAGCAAGGCAGGAGCAGGTATACAATGGATGAGATGATGCAGTTGAAGAAACCCTAGCCCTAAGAGATTGGTTTCTTGGACGATGGTCATATCCCACACTTTGATGGAGATTTTGATGATGAAGATTTGTGATCTTGCCTCAATGTTCCTCACCATTAGATTCTACTCGTTGATTTAGTTCTAGTGGTCAAGAAAGTACCCCTTGTATTTTGAAGGTTTCATTGGCTACTACAATCACAAGTCTTGACTCTCACATATCCGAAATTGAGGGTTTATATGATATGGTCTCGGTGTTCTTCTCAACAAATTTAAACAAGACAAATCTGCATCTCTATATTTGCAAGTGACTAAAGCGTATGCAAGTTTAGATTGGAAGCTCTCCATGTATCCGCTCTGGATGAGATCAAAAGGCAGAGATCAGTCAACCTCAGAAGTTGGAGTAGAGTAGGACAGTTGAGAGCTGAATGCATAGCTTGAAGTCATTACATGTAAGTTGTAGAAGTATAGAAGAGCAGAGGAAGTGAAGCTGTATAGTTGAAGTAGGAGGAGCAGAAGGAGTAGTACAAGCAGTGGTAACAGCAGTAAAAGCAAAGAAGGATGGAAACAACAATTGTGAAGGTGACTGAAGCAGAGAAGCAGTACTAAAAGATTAGTAGAGGTAGAAGTAGTTTGTAGCAGTTGAGAGGTGGACAAAAGTGGACAGAGGACAGTTGTGAACAGTGGAATCAAGTAGTAGTGGCAATAGTTGAAGTGGATATGACAGTGGCAGCAGGTGTCAGCAATTGATTGACTCATTGTAACTGGGCCATTATCCATGGTATGGGAGCCCAACTTCCAACGAGCATTTTCTTCCTTCCAACTTGCTGGTAAAACCCTCTTGGGAGTCCTGTACTTCATTCCAAGCCTACTTGGTAAATTGTTGCATGTACATTCATACATAGCAAAGCTTTGATTAAAGCCAAATACCTGTGCACTATCTTTGATGTGATGTTGGGTTATGCTCTGTTCTATGCTTTGAATATTTAAGGAAGATTAACTAACCAATTGTAAAAAGAAAAGGAAATATTGATTCATCCCCCTTTCAGTATTTCCAAGAGGACTGACATTCTTCCTGTGCCATGTATGACCTAAATTAGGAAGAATGGTTATGGAGTATCTGATTCATTTAGCACCGGGCCCCGAATTATTCTGACAAGAGTGTGGCCTTTGGCGATTCACCATGTGTTAAGACGTTAGCCGGAATGATGGTGAACCAAGAGTAGTCTGGCTGTCATGTGTCAAGTATAGACCCCAATTATGGTGACCAATTGATGCCAAATGATGTACCATGTGTCTGAAGTACCCACTCGTATTCATAGGATTCAAAACCGGAACTGGTGCCCATACTGGTCCACCTATCAAATCGGGGTTTCAAACTAGTACCAGTCAAACCAGGATTAGTAATATTCCAATGAACTGGTATTTAAAAAGATACATGAAATAATTAATTTTCAATGAAAAAAAATTAAGATTTAAAACTGTGATTCCAAACCAATAGAGGCAAAATATGCAAAGTTTGTTCATCTATATACCATGTAAAGGTAAATATATCAAAATGGCACCGAGTGCAATACATATGACCAAAAAAATACATAATCAATGAGGCTTTAAATGGCCTCTATAGTCCAAAAACAATCTACAAGCTATGGGACCATTGTCCTACTACAAGTTTGCATATCAATGATCAACATGATCACTCCTCATCATGATCAAACTCATCAGCACTACTAGACATGTCATCAAGATGAGATACATAAATAATTTGTCTCAAAGTTTGAGGACACCTAAAACTCCTCTGCAACCTCAGTAGTAGTGGTAGTAGTAGCAACAAAACTAGACATCAAAACCACAAATCACTGATCAACATGATCGCTCATGAAACTTATCATTGATTCAACAATACTAGAAATCGGATAATCAACAAGAGTTACATAAACATAATCTAGCTCAAAGTCTTCAAACTTGGATTGCTAAACTTTATAATATGATAGAAATTGAAAAAGTTTAACATCCCTAACCAGTGACTTTGGTTTGAGTGAAGGGTTCATCTCCTCAATCTTATAATGTGGTAGAAAAAGCTTAGAATGCCTAACCAGTGATTTTCCTTTGAGTGAAGGGTACATTTTCGTTAAGGCCACGGTAGAGGAGTTCAACAATCAATATCACAAACATCAACAATGTTCAACAATCAATGCCACCAACATCAAGGTGCTTAAAGGGATTCACACTCTTGATTAAATGCCAATCTCATACGCTCACACATGATAGAATCAAATGGAAACATCACAAACCGTCAAACCATGAAATCCTGAAAACCATTAAGTCTGCTGAATTTTGAGTGAAATCTAAAATTCTAGTTTATCCACATGAAATCCAATGAGGCTGAAACCACTCTCAAACAACCTGAGTCATTTCATGTTAATGTTAAAAATTTAAGTAAAAAGATGATTGCCATTGATTTAAGAATTTAACATTACCATTGATTGTTGGCATTGCTAGGGTTGATATGTGTGAGGCAAATAAGTGGGGAGGCATGCTTTGCTTGGAAAGGTTGTTTTTTGAGAGAAACAACCCCAAGTTTCGCTCAAAACCACTTCAAAACTCACAAAACTGCAAGTTGTCGAGTTTGCGAATAGTCTGGCAGTAAACCCGCCGATTTATGATGGAACCGACTGGTTTATGAGAAAACCAGCCAGTTCCCTCATAAGCCGACTGCTTTATGGTTGGTCAGACCAAAAAGCCGTTGGGGCTGCTCAGATAACCCAGTTTTTCAACTGGTTCAATGGCTCGAGCTAATTAATCGATCGATTTGACTGGTTTACGATTTGAACCGACCGGTTTTGAATACTATGTCCGTATTATGGTGAGGATATACCATAGGTATAAGGTACTAACTGTTGATTTTTGGTAGCATTGGATATGCTCTAAGTCTCAAATTTTGTGAAGAGGCTTAGACACATGCAGTACAAATAACCCAGAAATCGTTTTGGTAAATTCCACCCAGAAATACTTTTATAAAGAAAATTAATAATTTTAAATGAGGACCCTAAGTCTAACAAGGGTTGAGGATACAGAATTCGACAGAGAGAAGCAGCACTGAGGAAGGATTGCACAAAAGCAGTGCCACAGTAGCAGTGACAAAGCAGGAGTTGTGACGTTTGAACTACGTAGCCATTGCGTAGAGGCTGACGCAGTGAGACGTAGAGGGTCGCAGACGCTCTTCAGGGTCATCAACTCATTGAAAGGCAAGTAAGGAATTTAGTTGTAAATTTCTCATAGTATTTCTCTTCTTTTAATCTTTTGTACGAGAGATTTTTGATGAAGAATAATAAAAAAAACCCTCGTCTGTTGCACTGGTTTTCCAGCATTGGGTTTTTCGGGGACAATTCTCCAAAAATAATTGTCATTCATGTGCTTATATTTCCTTATATTTTTCTCAACATTTTATTTCTGAAGACTGCAGTTGAATTTATTTCAATATTTACTGAAACAATTTCTCTAAATAACTTATTGCTGAATAATAAGTAGGAGAAATAATATCAGATACTGCACTAGAATTTCATGTTAGAAATTTTCACATGGTATCAGAGCTAGATCAGGCAAAGGCATATTAGATCTGCGTTGAGGGCAAGTCGTGCTGTTGTATCTTAACAACAAATCGAACTCCAGGAGGTTACGTAGTTTTCTACAGGGGGATGCCAGAGAAGGAAAAGCATGATGGAAGATCATGACATCTCCGAATTATCTTATAAGTTGGAAGAGGAATTTTCTTACTTATCTACTTCAGCATCAATTGATGATTGGTACATTGATAGTGGGGCTTCGGCACATATGACTAGGGTTCAAGAATATTTCTCGAGCTATCAAGAAGAGAGCATGAACTTCAAGATTACTATGGAAAACAAAACAAAGTGTACCCCAGTGGGAAGAAGGACCATAGCATTTCAGACAGAAGCAGGAGATAACCTTTGGCCCACAAATGTACTACATGTGCCAGGCTTGGGAATGAATCTACTTTCAGTATCCCAATTGCAGGACAAGGGATATGATGTGTACTTCATTGGAAGAAAAGTATACATTAAGCATCCAAGCTAGAAGAAGGCTCAAATTGGAACTCAAAGAAACAAACTTTACGGGTTGCAACTCGAGCAATGGCACTAGTAGGCAGCGATCTTAGTGGAGAAAAAGACCTAAATGAGCTATGGCACAGACGAATGGGTCATCTACACCATGGAGTTTTAAGAATACTCAAAGTAACTATTTCGGGAGTTCCAGTCTTGAATACCAAGCATGATGACGTGTGCAGGGGATGCGTACTAGGGAAGTACGCGAAAGCAACATATTCTAGAAGCAACAAGAGGGCTCCAAGTGTATTAGAGCTAATACACTCAGATATCTATGGGTCGATGTCCACCAGAGCTCTTAGTGGTGGAGAATACTTCGTTACCTTTATTGATGACCATTCCAGGAAAACTTGGATCTACTTCTTGAAGACCAAGGATGAGGTCTTTGATTGGTTTAGATAATTCAAAGCTCTGGTTGAGAACCTGATAGGGAAGAAGATAAATGTTTTGTGCTCAGATAATGGTGGAGAGTACGCAAACAAGGACTTCACAGATTTCTGCGCAAGAGAGGGCATCAATTGAGAGTGGAAAGCTCTATATAATCCGGAGCTGAATGGCGTTGCAGAATGGAAGAACAAGACCATTATTGGGGCGGCAAAAGCCATGTTGTATGATCAGGATATGTCTAGATTCTTATGGGTCGAAGCATGCAACACAACTATATATATCCAAAATAGGACTCTGCAGGGCTTTACGCAAAACAACGCCCGAGAGTGTCTTCACAGGAAAGAAGCCAAAAGTGAGCCATTTCCAGATATTTGGAAGTGTGGCATACTTTCACATTCCAGATGAAAAAAGATGCAAACTAGATCAGACTGTAGAGAAGGGGTATCTTGTAGGATACAGCAAGACCTCAAAGGCATATATGTTAAAATTGGACAACTAGGTCCAAACTCCATGTTGTGATGCTCAGATGAAGCTACCGATATTTTTGTTGGATTCTTCTTTCAGAGAGGTGTAAGATCCATATAAAATTTATCTTAATCCGATGAGCAGAATATTTATTTTGAATTTATTATTTATAATAAATTATATGTGCAGGTCGGCCTTAAGGTTTTACACCCCCAGCAGATGTGTCACACACCTCAATGATTATATAAATACAGTCAAACTTGGAGAGCTTTTTCACACCAACTTATCACACATCTTCTTCTCTTCTCTGATTTAGTACGAGCTCCTTGGAGGACAATTTCAGCTCACACGTGGGAGGAAGGACGAATCTGTACAACCAAGAGAAAGGACGAAATTGCTGCAGCTAGGGTTTCCAAGGAAGTTTGACCAGCGTTGAATTTGGTCAACGCATGGTCCAAAAGGGCTGAAATTTGTTGGAGACTTCGATTTTAGGAGGCCGTACACATTGGCACAAAAATCGAGGTCAAAAGGTTGACCGAACTTGGAGCTGCGTTGACTTTTATGTTGCTGCCCTGCGTTGACTTTTCTGGACAGCGTTGACTTTTCTGGAGTTGACTTGTGTTGACTCGGTAGCTGATTTGAGGATTGCTGTGACACATTCTGGGTTGGCTGATCAAGGAGACTTTGCTGGTTGAAGCATCCTGTTGACCGCCGTAACGCACCATCACATTATTCTGTTTCTGGTTTGTCTTCTATAGATCCACTGGTATGTTCTATCAGCATTTTACTTAACTGTTTGGGTGATTGCTGTAATAAAAGTAAAGTTGCATCAAGCATAGAACATCTACAAAAATTAACATGGTATCAGAGCTGAGTTGAAGACAAGCCCTACCTTTAGCAATCACCATTTGAGAAAATGGGTTCCACAAGTTATGAATTCAAGGAGAATGACAAGCTGACTGGAAGGGATGACTTCCATGCCTGGAAGATGATATTAGATCTCAAATTGGAAGACCATGATCTCATGGACCATGTACTGGGTAAGATACAAGAACCTCCATCCAATGCTACTACTACTGCTAAAAACAAGTATAAGAAGGGGGAGATCAAAGCAAAGTTGATGATCAGGGAATCCATTCATAAAAGCCTGGTGGCCTACATCTCTGAGCTGGGCACATCCAAAGAGATGTATGATAAATTGATTCTTATGTTCAAGGTAAACAATGTAAACCAAGTACTATTCCTCAAGAATCAATTGAAGAATCTGAAGAAGGGCTGGGATGAGTCTGTTCAAACATACTTTCTGAAATTGACCGAGATCAGGAATAATCTGCTGGCTATTGGGGAGACAATAGTCGATCATGAGATGGTACTCACCGCACTTGGAGGACTCCCATATGAATGGCATGTATTCAACACTACCATTCTCAATAATAGTACAATTCCTAACTTTGACGAGCTACTGTCCAGATGCATGCAAGAGGAGACAAGAATGAAGGAATATGAAAATGACAGAAATGTTGCCTATGCTGCCCATTCTAGAAAGAAGAACTCTGGTGGTCCTAAGAACAAAGGAAAGAAGGGAAAGTGTTTCTCTTGTCATAGGCCTGGTCACTATGCCAGAGAATGTCCTTTCAAGAAGGATTCTCCCGATAGTGACAACAACAACAACAACTGGAGGAATGGAAATCAAAGAAACATCAGATCCAAAGGAAAGAGGGAGGCTCCCTCTGATGAAAACAATCAACCTTTCAAAAGGTCTAGAAACTTCAAGTATGAGGAATCTAATGCTGTTGACAAAAGAGATGAATACATTCTTGTATCTGCTCTCTCTGCTGCATCCCCGCCCGACACTATGGATGTCTGGCTGATAGATAGTGGTGCCTCAAGACACATCACTGGGTTCAAGGAAGCACTCTCTAACATGGTTGAAAAGGATACCAATCTGGAAATTATTCTTGGAGATAATGCCACATATCCCGTGAGAGGGACTGGGACTGTGACTCTCCACTTGTCTCAAGGACAAGTCCTACATTTGCAGGATGTACTCTATGTACCAAAATCGAAGAAGAACCTTGTGTCTATATCAGCAATTGAAGACAAAGGCTTCAATGTGGCATTCATTGAAGGAAAGGTACGCATGTGGAAGAAGAATCTCAAGGAAGCTATCGTGATTGGTTTTAGAGTTGGAACACTCTACCAGGTTGAAGGAAGTCCTCTAGGAGCTATGACATGTGATAATGAACTATGGCACCGAAAGGTTTTGACACCTTCATTACAAGGCCCTTCCCGAAGCAAGGAAGGTGGTGACAGGGATGCCCGATTTTGGAAATAATCATGAAGGTGTATGTAAGGGTTGTGCCGAAGGAAAACACAAAGGGGACCTCTCCCCACTAGCATTTGATGTCTTGCATTGATACATTCTGATATCTCTGGTATGCTGCTCGTGACATCCTTGACAGGATGTTCCTTTTATGAGACAAACATGTTCAGGAACGTTTGCAGAGGAGCTAGCATCAAGAGGGAGACCACAATGTGTGTGGACTACAGTGAAATCTCTCAGGCTTATAGAGTTTATGTACTTGGTCAAAGTAAGTTGAGATATGACATAATGTCACTTTTGACGAAGATGCTTTCCTGAGGAAAGTTGTAGATCTTCCGAGATCTGAGGAAAATCATGAAGCAAGACCTGGAAATCAAGATGCTGAGAGACATGCTGCCCTGAGGGGGACATTCCAAGAAAGCTAGAAGCCGTGCAGATACCAAGGGCATCTAGCTGCCATGAGTACTATTGTACAATCTGAACCTGGATCTTTTGAGGAAGCCGTAAAGCATCAAGTATGGAAGGATGCTATGCACAAAGAATATGAGTCCATAATGAAGAATGTTGTCTAGGATGTGGTTCCAAGACCGAAGGACAAATCAGTTGTCACCGCGAAATGGCTCTACAAGATCAAGCATGGATCTGATGGAAGTGCTGAAAGGTTCAAGGCAAGATTTGTTGCCCAAGGCTTCTCTCAAAAGGAAGGGGTGTATGTAGAACAACCTCTGGGGCTTGAAGTCCAGGATCGGTACACCCATGTCTGCAGTTTGAAGAAAGCCCTCTATGGGCTGAAGCAAGCACCCAGAGCTTGGTACGAGAAGATAGATAGCTACTTGATGAAGCTGGGCTTCACTCGAAGTAATGCTGATCCGAACCTTTACTTCAAGGTTGTCCAGGGGAAGCCTCTCATTCTGGTGCTGTATGTGGACGATCTCTCTCTGACAGGTGCTGACCCTCTCAGTGTAAGAGGGAGCTCGATACTAAGTTCGAGATGAAGGACCTAGGACTGATGCACTACTTCCTAGGCCTAGAGGTCTAGCAGAGACCTGGCGAGATTTTCCTTTCTCAAGGAAAATACATTATGAAGCTTCTGGTATGGTGGACTGTAAGTCCGTACTGATGGAACTCAACTTTAAGAAGTTGAGTGGCAGTGCTGCTGGGCCCGTATTAGAAAATCTTACTGAGTGTCGTCAACTCGTGGGGGGCCCTGATGTTCTTAAGGAACATCCGTCCGGACATATGTTGTGCAGTGAAAACTTTGAGTCAACACATGGTTGATCATAACATTCACTAGGTTGGTGCCTAGAAACTCTTGAGATATCTCTGAGGCACGATAGACCATGGGCTGAGATACACTGCCAGGAGTGTGACACTCCATGGATATATTGATGTCGATTGGGCTGGCAGTGTGGTGGATCGCAAGAGCACATTTGGATGCTACTTCACATGTAGATCTGCTTCGGGCAGGAAACTAAAGTCGGTAGCTTTGAGCACCGCTGAGGCTGAATACATTGTAACATGTATGGCCTGTTGTGAAGTCACTTGGTTGCGAAAACTCTTTAGTGAGTTGTTCGAGCATGTGCTAGATGCCACCGTTATCCTTTGTGATAACTAGAGGGGGATTCGTTTGTCATAGAATCCCGTGTTCCACTAACGATCCAAGCATGTTGATGGCTGGTATCACTATCCGGGATATGGTACAGCGAGGCGCCGTAAGGCTCGATCATATAGGAACTGATGAGCAGGTCGCGGATATTCTCACTATGCCCTTGGGGAAGGTCATGTTCCTAACCTTTCGTGAGAATCTTGGTATCATGGAACGACCCTATGATGTGGGTTCTGTTGGACGATGAGCTCTGGGAGCTCTGGGGGGGCTTTGGGGAGAGCTTCTTGGAGCTATGGGCAACCACAAGGCTAGGCTTGCCAAACCTTGTTGGTGTGCTTGGACCCCACCGTTGTGATTTTGAGTTGGTTCACCTCTCATTATCAGTGCCCCGTATGCATCCTACCCATTGAGTTAAGGGCTCATGGGAAGTACCTCTCATTTGGCCAATGAGATAGGAAAGGCTAAAGACTAGTAGCAAAGACTGATGGACGCATCAGAATTTGCCATACTCTCTATCTAGGATGGCACGGTCCAACCACTTGATTTGGGATCAAGTATAGTGAGGTTTTGGACCTCCGCCTGACTTCGGGTTGGTTGGAGACTCTTTGTGAGTTTGATAGAGGTTTCGGACCTCTGGGCTGAATCTGTCAGCCGGGGGATGATGTATTTGTGACTAACCCACTTCTGTTCTGAAATAAAGAGGCTAGCAAAGCAAGTTACGGCGGGATGATGCACGATGTTTGATTGCACTGATGGATGGAGTTCTCCCTAGTTGAGAGGGAGTGTTAAAATTGGACAACTAGGTCCAAACTCCATGTTGTGATGCTCATATTAAGATACTGATATTTTTGTTGGTTTCCTCTTTCGGAGAGGTGTAAGATCCATATAAAATATATCTTAATCCGATGAGCAGAACATTTATTTTGAATTTATTATTTATAATAAATTATATGTGCAGGTCGGCCTTAATGTTTTGCACCCCCAGCAGATGTGTCACACACCTCCATGATGTATATAAATACAGTCAAACTTGGAGAGCATTACACACCAACTCATCACACATCTTCTTCTCTTCTCTGATTTAGTACAAGCTCCTTGGAGGACGATTTCAGCTCACACGTGGGAGGAAGGACGAAAATGTACAGCCAAGAGGAAGGACGAAATTGCTGCAGCTAGGGTTTCCAAGGAAGTTTGACCAGCGTTGACTTTGGTCAACGCATGGTCCAAAAGGGCTGAAATTTGTTGGAGAATTCGATTTTAGGAGGTCGTACACATTGGCACAAAACCGAGGTCAAAAGGTTGACCGAACTTGGAGCTGCGTTGACTTTTATGTTGCTGCCCTGCATTGACTTTTCTGGATAGCGTTGACTTTTTTGGAGTTGACTTGTGTTGACTCGGTGACTGATTTGAGGATTGTTGTGACACATTCTGGGTTGGCTGATCATGGAGACTTTTGCTGGTTGAAGCATCCTGTTGACCGCCGTAACGTACCATCACATTTTTCTGTTTCTGGTTTGTCTTCTATAAGATCCACTTATATGTTCTATCAGCATTTTACTTAACTATTTGTGTGATTGCTGTAAGAAAAGTAAAGTTGCTTCAAGCATAGAACATCTACAAAAATTAACAATATAGGATCTACATTCCTGGGAGTAGGAAGATTGTAGTCAGAAGGGATGCAAAGTTCATGGAAGACAGAGCTTTCAGGAAATCCCGAGAGATGACTCCTGGAGAGAGGTCAGAGAATGTTCCTCTTGTAAAGCAACAACAAGGGGGAGAACCAGCAGGTGGACAAACATCTGGATCGAGCACCGTAACCAGCACTAGTATTTCCTCAAGGGGGGCAATTTAGATAGTTCACAGCAGATAAGACAACAGGAAGAAGAACTGGTTGAGCCACCCACCACCAATGGCAGAATGAGCAGAGATGTATAGCAAATGCTGAGGGACGCAGAAGAATTTACAGGAGCTTTGAGAACCGAGAAGAGGCAGCATAGGCAACCCGACAGATACCAAGCCTTGGTAGCAAAGGTTGAAGAACCCTCTAGCTTTCAGGAGGTCGTACAACATCAAGTCTGGGTGGATTCCATGGTAGAGGAGTATAGCTCTATCATGACTAATGTTGTCTAGGAAGTTGTGCCTACACCAGTAAACAAATGTGTTGTAGGTTTGAGATGGATCTACAAGATCAAGTATGCTACATATGGTAGCATAAAGAAGTACAAGGCTAGGTTCGTGGCTAAGGGATATGCCCAGAAGTAAGGAATAGATTATGAGGAGACCTTCGCCCCTATTTCCAGATATATCTCCATTGGATCTGTCGTATCCTTAGCTGCGTAGATGGGATGGGAAATTCACCAATTGGATGTCAAGACAGCGTTCTTGAATGCGGTGATCGAAAAAAAGTTGTACATTGAGTAGCCTGAAGGCTTTGAGACTCATGAGAAGAAGTCTCAGGTATGTAGACTGAAGAAAGCTCTATATGGGCTCAAGCAGGCACCCAGAGCGTGGTACGGTCAGATTGACGCGTATTTGCAGCAGTTGGGATTTTTCAAGAGTGACATTGATCCCAATCTCTACTATTTGATGGTAGACAATGAGCCACTTATTTTGGTATTGTATGTGGATGATCTATTCCTTAAAGGATCATCTAAGCTCATAAAAGACTACAAGAAGAACTTAGAAGTTGAATTCGACATGAAGGACTTGGGGTTGATGCATTACTTTCTAAGGTTGGAGGTTTGGCAGAAGAATGGAGAAATCTTCCTAGGACAAGGAAGATATGCCTCAAAAATCCTGAAGAGATTCAAGATGCAAGATTGCAGGCCCATGGCAACACCCATGATTACCAACTAGAAGAAGATAGATGCATCATAAGACAAGGAAGTGGACACCACCTTGTACAGGTAGCTCATTGGGTCACTTGTGTATCTAGTCAACCCTAGACTAGACATTTGCTTTGCTGTCAACACCCTCAGTCAATTCATGGTAGAACCAAAGAAGGTGCACTGGGCAACAGCAAGGCACATTCTTAGATATGTGCGAGGAACAATCGGTACGAGTTAAAATATACTCGTGGAGATGATGTCATGTTGAGTGCGTTAAGATACATAGATTGGGCAGGCAGTTCAGTATATCAGAAGAGTACCTCTAGGTATAGCTTCAGCATCAGATCATGGATGACCTCTTGGTGCAGTAGGAAGCAGAAATCTGTGGCACTGAGCTCAAAAGAGGCATAATACATGGCAGCAAGAACAGCTACTTGCGAGGCCATATGGCTCAGAAAATTGTGAGTGAACCTATTCAAAAAGAAGATGGAAGTGACCAGTATCTATTGTGATAATCAAATTTGCATCAAACTCTCTAAGAATCCTATATTTCATGATCAGTCAAAACATATTGACATCAAGTGCCATTTTATCAAAGACTGTGTTCAGAGAGGGGCAGTACAGTTAATGTATGTTCCCAAAGGGAATCAGGTGACAGACATACTCACCAAATCTCTAGGAAGGGCCAAGTTTGTTCACTTCATAGAGCATATGGGGATGATGGAGAACTTGTTTTAGTAGTAGAAAAAGATGAGATATGAGCCACAAATGCAGCATTTGAGAGGGAGTTGCAGCACAAATGCAATGTTGATCATGGCAGGGTTAGCAACAGTGCAGGAGCAGCGCAGTGATTAATGGGCAGCATGTCAGATATCATCAGCGTTGAGGGAGATGCTTCAGGGTCAGAGCAGTATGCAGCAGGGCATATTTGTTAGAACACATTCCTCGCTAGAAGCGAGTGTTGATATTTGGTAGCATCAGATGTGCTCTAAGTCTCAACTTTTATGACGAGGCTTATGTGAAAATTTCTGAATATACTTAAACAAA
Source organism: Pinus albicaulis (assembly GCA_034641835.2). NCBI lineage: Eukaryota > Viridiplantae > Streptophyta > Pinopsida > Pinales > Pinaceae > Pinus > Pinus albicaulis. The sequence continues at coordinate 1,304,859,510 of CM076580.1, forward strand.
AACCCTACTGTTAAATTCTTGATTTACTTCTCCTACTTACATTAGTTATTAATCTGAAATTTTCAGCATTAACATCACAGTAAATACATTAACAGTCTACACATGCAGATCTAAAACTGAATAACTTCCACAATGACAAAGTGACACACAAGGATTTTTTGGAAAACTGTCCCTAGAAAAACCCAAGGCGGGAAAATCGGTGCTTCTACCTTCTGGAGGGTTTCGATTATTAAGTAGATTCTAAGTACAATAGATCTAGGCACCAAACTGGTTAACCCAATAGAGAAATAAAAATGCAGCTATACCCCTATTCTGGAGACACAAAACTGACTTATTCACACCCTCAAACGGGATTTATAGAACTCAGCCTTTTCCGGCCTCTAGAAACCTCAGCGCTGCTCGGAAGCCCTCTACGTCAGCCTGCGCGCTGTTGAGGAAGGGCCTGTGTCATCCCAAACTGGGTTACGTTGTCCCTGCACTGCCCTGGTTGGGCTTGCATCAGTCCTCCTGGGACTGCGTCAACCCTCCTGGCAATGCGTCAGCCCTCCTGGCCTCCTGCTGCTTCTGCGCTGCCCCTACTGGGTTCTTGGTTGCTATGTGTAGCTATAGCTTCGTTTGCGTTGCTTTGGTCTACTACTTCTCTACCCTCATTGCACTCCTGGCCTGGGGCTACGCCATCCCCCTTGCCAATACTGGCCCTCTCCGCAGCTGAAACACTTATAAAATTCTTAGCAAACCATGCCCTAGAACTCTATCTTAGCTTCAGTGCTCTTCCAGTGTGTGTGTTCTCCAACTAACCCCAAGCCCTCTTCTTATACTTTTCTCGTTGGGACTTAAACGGCCGTGACCTAATCTTGAATCGACGACTAAGATTAGAATATGGTTGATCCAAGTCACTTAAGTCATTCTCATTACATGTTTAATTTGATTAACTTTAATCTTTTAATTTTCATAACTTGGACTTAGGGTCCTTGATTAAAAATATTAAATAATTAAATATCTCGTAAACATGATGGAATTTCCCAAAACACTTTCTGGGTCTTGAAGATCTTATGTACTCTAGTCCCTCCACAAAGTTCGAGAGCTAGAGCACATCAGATGCTACCTCAACACTTCAAAATCTCAACACTCCCTCTTAGCGAGGACAGTGCTCTAGCAAAACACTTCACCCTGAAGGTTGCTCTGATCTCTAGTGTTGGCCTCTGCATTGATGCTTGGCTTACTGCCCTACATCACTGCGTTGTTGCTGCTCTTCTGTATTGCTGCCCATGACGCTGCCACCGCCACTACTACGTCCGTACTGTAGCTCCCTCTCAAATTGCTGCATCGTACAACCAATTGTTGTATTGCAACTCTGTTACTGGAAGTAAGCAATTGAAGGACTCTTGTCGAAACTTTGACAGACAAGTCAGTTGGGATGCATCTCATCACTAAAGCTCCATAGGCTGATGCTCTATGCTATCCTCTAAAGGCTACTGCATTGTTGTAGCTTTGCATTGCATAAGCAAACCTGCTCTGCGGTGTTGTCCTCTATGTTGCTGCTGCGCCGCGTTGTCCTCATGAAGCCTCTGCGTTGCTACAGCACTGCACTACGTACTCTATGTTGCTGCTGTATATGCACTATGTTGCTCCCTCATCACCGTGTAAGCTTTGCCTTTGCTCCATTCGTGATCTGTTGAGATTTTGTGTATTTGGGGTAGCATCCGTTGTGCTGTAGCTCCCAAATTTTGAGGGACTACGGTAAATTTTGAGGAGGGACTAGGGATCGACTGCAGTCTACAAGACCCAGAAATGGATTTGGGAAATTTCATCTGGTTTAGGAGATATTAAATTAATTAATTATTTTACTATATTTCCTAAGTTTAAACTTAGGGAACTTAAATAATTAAAGTGAATTTAATTAAACATGTGATAAAATTGTCTTCAGTCACATGGATCAAGCTTTTTTTTAATCTTAGCCATTGATTAAAGATCTAATCTTGGCCATTGGGGTCATTTGTAAAGACACACAGAGGTAGAGCACTGAAGCTAAGTTGAGATTCTAGAGCGGGTTTGCTAAGAATTCTCAAAAGTGTTTTCGCTGCAGAGGGGAATTTAGGCTAAGGGGATGATCTGATCCCGGGGTCTAGAATACACAAGAGGTAGAGATCAGCTCAGAGGACAGTGCAAAGAGGCAGGGGAGCTGCAGCAGCAAGGACAGCGCAATCCCTCAAGGACAGTGTGATTTTTTGCATGAAACCCTTAGGGGTTACGCAAAGACCCTAAGGGGAGGCGTAAGGCCTACGTCACCCAGTCTGGGGTAACGCAGTCCTTTTCGGAGCAGCATTGAGGGTCAGAGGGGCTTCAGAGGCTGACGTGGAGGCTTCAGGGGAAATGATGAGGTTTCTAGGCCCTAATTTTGGCTGAGTTTTGTAAATCCCGTTTGAAGGTGTGTATCAATCATTATTTTGGCCCTAGATCAGCCAGTGAGTTGTAGATCTATTATTTCTCTGTCGGGTTTTCCAGATCTGGAACCCAGGCTTGTTGTATTGAGAAAATTCTTAATAATAAAGCCCTCCAGCAGCCAGAAGACCGGTTTTCCCGCATTGGGTTTTTCCAAGCACTACTTGTCCAGAATTAACTGTCACTTTTGTTGGAATAATGATTACTGTTAGACCAAAACCCGCAGGCACTAGTCTCCACTACAATCATTAGAGTTAGGATCAACAAAAGGCGGTTAGTCCATGTCGCGAAACACACGGGGAGCGTTGAACCCCATGTCCAACAATCTCCCCCCCAATGCAAGCCGGGTGAGTTTCAAACTCAAGACCTGTTGCTCTGATACCACTTGTTGGAATCATGATTATCGTTAGACCAAAACCCACAGGAATTAGTCTCCACTAGAATCATCAGAGTTAGGATCTATGAGAGGCGGTTAGTCCATTTCGCGAAACACACGGGGAGCGTTGAACCCAATGTCCAACAACTTTGTCTACGTGTGCATGTAATTGTTCTAGATCTGAATAGGTGAAGATCTGTTATGTGTTTTGCTTCGATTTTAACTTGAATTTATTCAATTAATAACTTATCGAAGTAGGAGGAGCATAACCAAATTAACAGTAAAAATTTCTGCATAAGTGTAAGATTCAGAAATTCTCACATGATCCTCTGCACCGACTGCTCCACTTGTCCTGCTACTGTCTTAAGGCTCCCGTAACACAGATGTGATCCAAGAGTTGGGCTACTCAAGAATCTCGCCACCATTTGTAGCTTCTTTACAGATCAAGATCGCCCAACTTTCGTGGTTCATGAGCACTCATGGATACATCATCTTCGAAGCCATCGTCTGCTAAAGCAGCCTTGGAACCAGAAGCTTCCTTGTCCTTTTTCTTCTGAGGATAATTGCTGACGAAATGTCCAAGTTCGCCGCACTAGAAACATTTTATCTTTGACAGATCACACTTCTTTTTCCCTTGCTGCCTCTTTGATGCCAAGGCCACATCTTCCTCTTCTTCCTTCTTTATCTTGCTTGAACCTATGTTGAATTGTCTTTTGGTCATACGGCGGATCTCCTCCTGTTGTAGGATAGCCCACATGTTGTCCCAGTTGGGAAGGTTCGCTCTGCCCAAGAGACTTTGGACAAAAGTTTCCTAGTCCTCTATGACTACATTAAGAGTAGTCCTCACCATGACATCGTCATTTACCTTCACCCCCATGCCAGTCAGTTGATCTCAGATCGACTGCAGTCTGGAAAGTAAAGGGTCGATCTCCTCTCCCTTGGCCATCATGAATAACCTCAGTTGGTTCTCTAGAAGCATTTTTCTTTGGACGAACCTTCCTTCATACAATGTGGTTAGGGCTAGCCACATCTCATGAGTCGTTGCCTTCTCGGCTATGTGTGGTACCACATGATCTTTGACCCCATCCATAATGAAGCGCTTGGCATGTGTCGCCGCTTCATTGTGCTTCTCCGAGAGCTTTGCAGCGGTCGATGTAACTAAGACTTTCTCTGCATGCTCCCTTATGTCGTATGCCTCCAGGATTACCAAGATTCTGGTCTTCCAGATAACAAAGTTGGACAGGTCATACAACCTATCCTGATCACGCAGTCCATGTGGCGCCATTTGCTCAGATATTTGTCGGAACTGATCCTCCTCTCTCTGCTAGAGACTCAGATCTAGGGCCCTTGGCGAAAAAGGCACCCTCTGCTCCCTCTGACAACTGACCTCCTGGAAGTCTGCCAAACAAAACGGATCAAGTCTCTTCGATCCTCTGATCAATCTACAGATCTCTTTGGCAGGAAATCTTCTGAGAAGTTGTTCTCCTCCCGCTCTTTGTCAACTTAGCTTAGGCTAAATTTTGCACCAACATAATCTTCATCCCACCAACAACTGTTGAAAGTCTGCAGCTCAGCTTCCGATTCATGGCACCCAACACAACAAACAAATTATGGACTGTGTCACCTTGGTTGGCCTTTGCGTGACCAGACTAGCTCAGCGTAGTGCAAGCTGCTCCTGCATCCCTCTGGAAAGCACTGTGTCACCCAGTTGGGACTACATCAGCCCCTGCATGGCCCTAGTTGCCTCTGCGTCCTTCTGCTGCTGCACCGCCCTTAACAGGTTATCTATTGTTGTTGTTGCTTTCTCTGCTGCTATCTACAACACAGATTCTTAAGCTTTCTTGTCGGAGATCCAGCTACATCTGCAATCGCTATAATACCATGTGAAAAATTATGAATATACTTAAACAGAAACCCTACTGTTAAATTCTTGATTTACATCTCCTACTTACATTAGTTACTACTCTAAAATCTTCAGCATTAACATTGAAGTAAATACATTAACAGCGTACACATGCAGATCTAAAATTGAATAACTTTCACAATGACAGTGACACACAAGGATTTTCTGGACAACTATCCCCGGAAAAACCCAATGCGGGAAAACCAGTGCTTTTAGTTTCTGGAGGGTTTTTATTATTAAGCAGATTCTAAGTACAACAGATCTGGGCACCAAACTGGTTAACCTGACAGAGAAATGAAAATGCAGCTATACCTCTGTTCTGGAGACACAAAACTGACTGATTCACACCCTCAAACGGGATTTATAGAACTCAAACTTTTCCATCATATAGAAACCCCAGCGCTACTTTGAAGCCCTCTACGTCAGCCCTGTTGGCCTGCGCCAGCCTCTGCATTGCTCAGGAAGGGCCTGCGTCACCCCAGACTGGGTTATGTTGCCCCTGCGCTGCCCTGGTTGGGCCTGCGTCAGCCCTCCTGGCCTCCTATTGCCTCTACACTGCACCTGCAGGGCTCTTCACTGCTTTGCGTAGATGTTGCTCTGGTCTGATGCTTCTCTACCCTCATTGCACTCTTGGCCTGGGACTACATGATCCTCCTCGCCAATACTGCCCCTCTCCGCAGCTGAAACACTTCTGAAATTCTTAGCAAACCACACTCTAGAATTCCAACTTAGCTTCAGTGCTTTGCTAGTGTGTGTGTTCTCCAACTGGCCTCAAGTCCTCTTCTTATACTTTTCTCACTAAGACTTCAACGGCCATGATCTAATCTTGAATCGACAACTAAGATTAACAGATGCTTGATCCACGTCACTTACGTCATTCTCATCACATTTTTAATTTAATTAACTTTAATCTTTTAATTTTCCTAAGTTAGACTTAGGGTCCTTGATTAAAAAAATGAATTAATTAAATATCTCTTAAACGGGATGGAATTTCCCAAAACGCTTTCTAAGTCTTGGAGATCTTATGTACTCTAGTCCCTCCACAAAGTTTGGGAGCTAGAGCACATCCGATGCTACCTCAACACCTCAAAATCTCAACATCTTAGACACACATTACAAATAACCTAGAAATAGTTTCGGGAAATTCCACCCAGAAACAGTTTTATAAGGAAAATTAATTATTTTTAATGATGACCCTAAGTCTAACTTAGGAAATTAAAATAATTAATCAACATTAATATAAATTCTGGGTGAATCTTCTAGAAAAAGCAAATCAAGTCAAAATGTGATCTTAGCCTTTGATTGGAGATCTAATCTCGGTCATTGAAGTCTCGACAAGAAGACTATAAAGGAAGACTTGAGGGTCATTTGAAAAATACACTGAGGCAGATTCTCAATTGCCCAAGAAGATCAATTTTCTCACTGGCTGAAGTTCGGAATGAGAAATCGATTTAGAGGGAGAGTTGCAGGGTGGGGAGAGAGAGAGAGAGGGATCGACAAGGGCTTAGGATACATAATTCGACAGAGAGAAGCAGCGCAGAGGAAGGACTGCGTAGAGGCAGTGACACAGTGTCAGTGACAATGCAAGAGTTGTCACGTTGGCTGACGTAATGAGACGCAGATGGTTGCAGAGGCTCTCCGGGGTCAGAACTCACTGAAAAGCAAGTGAGTACTTTAATTGTAAATTTCTCATAGTATTTCTCTTATGTTCTGTTGGTCATTTTCTGTACGAGAGATTTTTGCTAAAGAATAATAAAAGAAACCCTCATCTACCGCACCAATTTTCCCGCATTGGGTTTTTCCAAGGATAATTGTCCAAAAATAATTGTGTCACTCATGTGCTTATATTTCCTTATATTTTGCTCAGCATTTTATTTGTGAAGACTGCAGTTGAATTTATTTCAATATTTACTGAAGCAATTTCGGTAGATAACTTATTGTTGAATAATAAGTAGGAGAAATAATATCAGATACTCCAGTACAATTTCATGTTAGAAATTTTCACACTGACCCAAATGATGGTACCGTGATGATGCTAATGATTTACCATGTGTCAAATATGTTTGACACGATTATGGTAAATGCTTGATGCTATTGGTTTACCATGTGTCACATTTCTGACTCGATTTTGGTGATGATTTGTTATAACCTTTCATAGAGAAATTTGTTCATGTGAAGAACATTTGTCTAGTCATTATGAATACCTCCCTAGCTAAAATGGAGCGTTGAATTTTGCTGCTATGGTTGGTCTTCATAATTTATATTTTAGCCCTTGTAATATATAAAGCGTTTGTAAGACATGTTCTTCATGTCATTTTGATTATTTACTGTAAGACATGTTCTTCATGCCAGATTTCAAAGAGAAAATTTTGAAATTTGAATTTTGAATTTTTGGCTCCAAAATAGTCAAGTCAGCCCTCCCTCAAGTCAAGTCGGCCCCAGTGAAGAGACACACGCATTCGCGAAGGAAATACATTATATACAGGCATTTGACCTCCTTCTCAAAGGCACAATTCGTCCACACATAGGAAAGATGTTTTTGGGCATCTACCAAAGGACAAGAAGGACGAAGATCTACATCTCTCTAGATTGCATTTCTCTCTCTAGACATCGCACATGTGAATTCTATGCAATAGTTTCTAGGTAGTCCAACTTGCAGGGTCAAGTTGAAGGGCCAAATTGCCTGGCCAAAATCTCGAGCAAATCTGAGAAGGCCAAAGTTTTGAAGGGAAAATGTTTGACTTGACTTGACTTGAGGGTTGTCGACCAAGTCTGACCATAACTTGTTGATCAGTTTGATGTCATAGTTGAATAGTCGCATTAGATGTATCTCTTGTTGAATTAAATATTTCTCTAAGAAGAAGGTTGTTGGGTTTTTCCCCCAAGTGGGTTTTCCCAGGATAAATCTTGTGTTCTCTTTATGCATTGTGATCTCTGTTGTCTTTATGGTTTATGGTTAAATTTCTGAAGTGTAATTATTTAATGATACACTGGAATTGTTAAAAGAAGATCTATATCATTTGAAGTAATTACAATAATTCAAAAATATTATGTTTGTATCTATTGCACTTGAAAAATAAAAATCTTGAGGGTTTAATCTTTGATCCTAGTCCAGTGTGACCTCTCCTAAGGCCCTTGAGGTATAGGAGGAGCACTGCCTGGAAATCCATAATTGAGATAGTGTAATTCCATTTTCCCATATACCATACTTCACACTTCAAATCTCACATTATAAGCCCATATTTCATCTCCATTCTTTGAGTACAACTTGTCATTGGTTCTTTGGGATTTGGCACTCATATGTCCACATACCTTAGGCAGGACCCAAAAACTTTACACTAGGAGGTGGATGCAGCTAAAAGAAACAGAAAGAGAAAATCATGGCCCCAATGATATTAAAGAAAAATCAAAATGCAAAAGATGACCAAGGAAATGAAGATTAGCACATGAGAAAAAATCTAGCATGACCTCTACCTCACTCATATGACCATCACTCGGTTCCTAGGCACATGTTGCTCCATTACATCAAAAGAAGGAACCCTTGCATGTCCCAACCTGACTCATCTTAAAAGGGTGATAAAACTGCTGCAACATACAAAGCAAGCTCTAATCCTTGAGCTATATGCAGTAATACAAGGAAAAATTAAGAAGAAATAAAAGACGCACAAGAAGGGAGGAAATACCAAGGCCGAGTTGTTAACTCATGCATCCATGAATTCTCCCTCCTCACATCTATACACTCAGGATGTGGAGACTGTTGAGAATTTGGAGAGCTGGAGATTAATACAAATTCTCTTCTTGATAATTACTTGTGAGCTTGCTTGAGTTACTTATGTCTTTCTTTCTTTAGCTTAGTTAGTCTTTCATCAAGTCAATTATAAAAATGCATGAGACACAAAATTAGGCTCCTAGAGCCAGGGCAAAACCTCTCCCTCTTGGAGAGGAAAACCCGCAAAAAATTCTTCTTATAGATCTTCAAATCACAAGTACCATGACCCAGACTTAGACCCTAGACTGAGGAATGTCTCCAAGATCTTGTCATTGTCCTTTCAAACTTGATTCTTCTCTTCTTCAACAATCTGCTCTGTTCTACACTAGAGAACTCGGTCTCCAAGATTTACTTACTGTATTGTAGTTAGCAAGGTAAATCACAGACCTACCTTCCTCACCCTTATTCTCCTTTAAGAATGCTCTCTCCTTATACCTTCCTTTCTCCATCGTCACTGTACTGAACCGTAGCCTTCAATCAAACTATCCTTAAACTTTATATACTTCAGGATCTTTGTTTAACTCTAAAAACATGAAACAACAGTATTATACTTGCACCTTCTTCTTGAAATATAGGCTGTGACACATCCGCAAATGACAACTTATAACTGCTTCCACAAATCTGCAATTACACTTGGAGAAACCGGCACTTATTATACTTCAGGTATCTGCACTTGTTGTTTCAGATTGATCCGCACAGCATCAACGTTGTATATCAAATAATCATCACTGAAGTTCTTCAACCTTCGCATTGAAAAACCTTCCCAGAAATCTGCACTGAAAGACCTTTAAGAATCCGCAAAAACTATCTCTTTTATGATTGAAAAACTTGTCTTCAAATGGGCTGCAGAACAGATATTTATATGGGCTATTACTTTGTCTTTAGGCCGACCTATCAATAGGCTTGAAGGCCGACTTATCAACTGTAGTGTAGCTGACTTTAACATATTATTTATAGCTTCTTTTTCCAATGTTTGAGAGAAGTTTGATTGTAGGCATTCTTCCACTGATTCTTGGATGAGTGACACGGCTCATGACAAGATCTGGAGCATATACTGATGACTAGATCTTTCATATATATATATATATATATATATGACACTTATTATATTCTATGCCTAGAAAACTCAAACCTAATAGACACCAAGAAGAAGTCTATCTACTTAATAAATCTTGCTCATGAAACTCATGAAGCAAATACAACAAAAATATATTTTATTATTTTGACTTCTTTTCATATGTACAAAATTACATAGTCAACATGAAAACCGACCTAGTTACACTTTTCAACACTCCCTCTTAACTAGGGAGGTATTCATACAGGTACATGGTCACTTTCAAACTGAAGAACCTCATAAGAAGAATCGGATTGGTAATCGCATCTGTATAGCATCATATCAACCAGCATTGTCCTAGTGCAATGCCTTGACTAACAACTCCATATCTCCATGAGACAATGGGCTACAATGCTGGCGAGACACATGATTAATAGACACCATAGTCATTGTCTCTCCAAGGTAAATACCCCACCTAGGTGTTCCTAGAGTATGACCTTCTCGGACTATTCTTCTCTTGGGTAGCCAAACCTCAAAGAATATTGGTCCATGACTACTCTTATCTTAAATGCCCTATCTCATTCTTAAAGAGTATCGAATGCCAGATGATTACCCAATCCTCCATTCTGTCTTCTAGGTGAAGACCGGAATGATGTGTCTGTCCATTCTCTTCACATGGCCTTCACTAAGACTTACAGTTGTAAGTCCTGGTCTAGTGCATGACACATGTAATAGAGAATTACATACGTCTCTCCCTCTTAATACAGGAGGAACATACTTCAAGTTTCTTCCAAGTAAAAAACTTACCACCAGGCTCCCTCTCAACCAAGGTCCTGCAGCAGCAATCCAGCTACTCATGAAGAATTCCTTCCCTCGATGTCATGTATTTCAATATTGAGGAACCTTCAACTTTTGGCTTCATAGGGCACAGATCATCCATCACTTTCAGTCACGAGTCATGTCCACTATCAGAAAGTGATTCATCAGTCTTTCTTATATGGTCCACTGTTGTGCCATGTTATTTTCCTTCAAAACATCTCCAAGGATCATGTATCCTTTCTTATGATTAGCAACCTCGCACAAATTCATCCAAATAAACATATACATATGAACCTTTTAAAGCAAAAGTTACCTCAGTGATGATCTTTCACCATGACATCTTCTTATAGGCATCAGCATCCTCTATTCAGATTGACACATCTCCTAATGATATGTTTTGTCAAGAGTCTTCTTCTTTACCATACTTCTGTCAGAGTCTACATATCCTCCCAGGAGATCTCCTAGTCATATCTTTTTGGTTTCCGAATGATAACTGCCTCTTGACTGTTGAGAATTTGGACGGTTGTAGGTTAATACAAATTCTCTTCTTGATAATTACTTGTGACCTTCCTTTTGATGCTTATGTCTTCTCTTCTATTAGTTTAGTTAACCTTTCATCAAGTTAATTATCAAAAGCACAAGACACAAAATTTAGGCTCCTAGAGCCAGGGCAAAACCTCTCCCTCTTGGAGAGGAAAACCTCCAAAGAATTCTTCTTATAAATATTCAAATGACAAGTACCATGACCCATACTTAGACCCTTAACTTAGATGTGCTTACAAGACCTTCCTCACAGTTACTGCCTCTTCTCCTTCTCAATCTTTGCTAACAACCCTTGTCATCTTTTACTATCTGTAACCTATCCTTGATTATTTGTTGACTGCCCTTGATTATCCGCAATCTTTCTTCCTGCACTTGACCATATTCAGATGATGCCCTAGTCCAATGTTCTAACCACACATATCTTTCTTCCTTTACATCTGCAATTATTCTTGAGATCGACAATTCTTCAAGAGATTGATCAGCAGCCTTTTCTGTTCCTTGTCCGCATAGTAATCTGATATTTGTCCGCACTATTTTCTAGTAGATGTCCACTTGTAGAATCATATATATAACAGCATTCCTTAACCAAGAAAAATCCGCAAATACTCCTGAAGATTAATTCGCAATTTTCTTCTAAGATAATTCTGTGTTTTTCTGCAGTGATAATCGCAATTCCTTCTTGAGATTGATCCGCAAACATTCCTGAATTATATCCATCGCAATTCCTTCTTGAGATTGATCCGCAAACATTCCTTAATTATATCTGCATGCCTTCTTGAATTAGATCCGCAAACATTCCTGAATTAGATCCGCAAGCTTTCCTGAATTAGATCCGCAATGTCTTCCTAAATCAGGTTCAGATTTCTGTCCGCATTTAATTCTATCTTATTCGTACTTTATTGCTTCCATGAAACAGTTAGTAAACTGTCTCAGGCTTATCCGCAACATTACAGAGGAAACCACATTTTGTTTTTGTGTTTTACGTAAGGCTTATTATCCCAAATGATCCGCAGACTTAGGCTTATATATATTGAGCGGTTCACCTTTTAGGTCGACCATCAAATACGATTTAGGCAGACTTCACCATAACATGAAGGCCGACATGACTTGTAATCTCTTCCACTTTCAAAGAGGTGTTACTTCAGCAGTGTAGTAGATTGTCTTCACTTGATTTCAACATTATATGTGGGCTGTCAAGGTCTTTGAAGCACAAACTAAATCCTTCATGAATATGACACCTAATTATATTTATTCCTAGAAGACATAAACCTAATAGACATCAAGAAGAAGTCTATCTACATAATAAAATCTTGCTCATGAAACCCATGAAACAAGTACACCAAAAATACATTTTATTATCGTTGTCATCTTCTATACATGAATACATACTTACATAGTCAACATGAAGACTGACCTAGTTACACTCTTCAACATTGACATGGTTGCATTTCATAATCTCTCCCTTTCTGCATATTCTTCATTCTCAGGAACTTGCACATTTTCCAATTTCTCGTTCATATATAGCCACCTCATATTCCATCAGGATATATATTATGTTGATTTCATCTGTTAGTGCACTGAGAGATCCTCCTTCATAGATCATACTTCTAAATATGGAAGTCTATTACCCGCAACCATATGCATTGACTTTATAGCATCCAGTGTCAGCACATAAATATATACATACCTCGTACCTTTTTCCCTTGAGTCGTCCTGTAGCAATTAGAAAGAAGAGCTTCATTCCCTTGGTCTGCTCCATCAATATGTCATCACATACCATAATCCAGTTTCCATAATGACCCTTGATTTTGATGACTACTTTCCAATAGTAATGTTATCAGAGAGGTTCTCCTGGAGTTGATTCACCAAGAGCTCCTAACATGCTTTGTATCATGATGCTATAATATAAATGGCTTCCTATCGTACTATTTTACAACCAACATAAATATCTAAAGGAGAGAATGATCTCAATCATAGTAGAGATCCCTTTCTTCTTCTTGCTCAGATTTCTTTGCATTTGGTTCTTTCCTCACATTTGAGTTATGGGCTTCTTCCCTTTTCCTCTTGTCCTTGTTAGGTTTAGGACAATCTCTTTTATAATGCCCAAGTTCATTACATCCAAAGCATCGTACGTTGTCCATATTTCTTCTTTTATTCTGAGGACCAAATTTTCAGAATCTTCCTTTCCTCCTATATGTGGCTGCAAAGGCATGATTCTCTTCACTTGGTCCTATATCACCTTTAGCTTTTAGTCTTTTTTCCTCTATTTTACATAGAGACCATAAATCATGGAATGAGGTGGCTTCTTTCTTCCCATATAAACTAGAAGTGAAGTTTCCCCATTCCTCTGGTAGAGCATTCAACACCACTGTAGTCATCTCAGTGTTAGACATTACTTCTCCTAGTTCCTGCAGTTGATCTCTTATTTCAGAAATCCTCATAAAGTATGGAGTGATTCCTTCTTCACTTGATAATTTCATTTTGTATAATTCTTGTCTCAGAGAGATTGCTTCCCCTGCAGTACTCACAAAAAATAGCTCCACCAATTTCTTATATATTTCTTTTGCAGACTTTAGTTTTGATACATAAGGAATGAGTGAGTTAATGGATTCTATGAGAATCATCTGGGCTCTAATTTCCCCCTTCATGTACATGGCATGAGCTGGAGCATCTTCTTTTGGAGGTTGGATTGTAGAACCTTCAATATATTCCATAACTTCGTCTTCGATCAAACTTAAATCTGTCCTCTTCTTCCATGCACTAAAGTTCGATGACCCAACTAGCTTGTTGCTCTCTTTACAATAAGTCATTTTGACAGATTTAAGTAGGGTCATAGATACTTACTTGAGTAGAGTGGCTTGCAGCTTCCTTGATGATGTTTGAAGATGAAGTCAAGGGTTTCCTTTAAGATAGGAATCTTCAATGTAGGAGATCTTGAATCCTTGATGAAGGATATTTTCAGAATTTGAGGTCCTCCTTTTAACAAAGTCTTGAATGTGAATCTTTGATGGAAAAGACTACTTTCTTTATTGAGTTGATCCTTTAAACGAGATAGGAGATCTTTCTTGAATTAGCTAGAGAGTCTCCCTTTTCAAACTAATTTGATTTTCCAACCCAAACTTTTGATCTTCGCTTCCTGGAGTGTCTCCTTTGTCAAGCAGCCCTTGAGTTCAGCACATTAGCTCTAAAACCAGGTTGAGAATTTGGAGGGTTGGAGATTAATACAAATTCTCTTCTTGATAATTACTTATGAGCTTGCTTGAGTTACTGATGTATTTCTTTCTTTAGCTTAGTTAGTCTTTCATCAAATGACTTATCAAAATGCACGAGACACAAAATTAGGCTCCTAGAGCCAGGGAAAAACCTCTCCCTCTTGGAGAGGAAAACCCACAAAAAATGCTTCTTATAGATCTTCAAATCACAAGTCCCATGGCCCAAACTCAGACCCCAGACTTAGGAATTTCTCCAAGATCTTGTCACTGTCCTTTCAAACTTGATTCTTCTCTTCTTCAACGATCTGCTCCGTTCTGCACTAGAGAACTCGGTCTCCAATATTTACTTACTATATTGTAGTTAGGAAGGTAAATCACAGATTTACCTTCGTCACTCTTATTCTCCTTTAAGAATTCTTTCTCCTTATACCTTCCTTTCTCTATCTTCATTGTACTGAACCGTAGCCTTCAATCAAACTGTCCTTAAACTTTACATACTTTAGGATCTTTGTTTAACTCAGAAAACATGAAACAACAGTATTATACTTGCACCTTCATCTTGAAATATAGGTTGTGACACATCAGCAAATGACACCTTATAATTGCTTCATGAAATCCGCAATTACTTTTAGAGAAATTGGCACTTATTATACTTCACGTATCCGCACTTTTTGTTTCAGATTGATCCGCACAGCATCAACGTTGTATATCAAATAATCATCATTGAAGTTCTTCAACCTGCGCACTGAAAAACCTTTCCAAAAATCCGCACTGAAACGCCTTTAACAATCCACAAAAATTGTCTCTTTTATGACCGAAAAACGTGTCTTCAAATGGGCCACAAAACATATATTTATATGGGCTATTACTCTGTCTTTAGGTCGACCTGTCAGTAGGCTTGAAGGCTGACTTATCAACTGTAGCATAGCCGACTTTAACATATTATTTATAGCTTCTTTTTCCAATGTTTGAGAGAGGTCTGATTGTAGGCATTCTTCCACAGATTATTGGACGTGTGACAAGGCTCATGACAAGATCTGGAGCATATACTGATGACTAGATCCTTCATATATATATATGACACTTCATTATATTCTATGCCTAGAAGACTCAAACCTAATAGACATCAAAAAGAAGTCTATCTACTTGATAAATCTTGCTCATGAAACACATGAAGCAAATACAACAAAAATACATTTTATTATTTTGACTTCTTCTTTTCATAAGTACATAATTACATAGTCAACATGAAGTCAGACCTAGTTACACTTTTCAACAGACACCCCAATCAGCTAGTCCCTTTGACCATGGTACTTGCCCATGAAGCCTTTTCCCCTCCATTTCCATTATTATTATTCACTAGCATCTATCAATTGAAGAGTGGACTAGGCAAATGTTACTTCGCCTTAGCAGATGGAAGCACCTAATAGAGTTGACCTTTAGCCACCCCTAGCTAGGGAGGAAACATCTTTGTGAGATCAGGGTTCTAATTTTGGAAGAAGACCCTTGATTGAAGTATTAAACTGCTCTTAACATTCAAGTTTGGTTCACTAGATGCATTATTCATCTTGGTCCCTAATTGTAACTAGGTCCGGTCATCATAATTGTCATTATATTTATTTATATTTTATGTAAAAGTGAAAAGAAAGAAAAATAAATTTACTTTTCAAGCATGGGCTTCATGCTCAAGAATTTTATTTTATTAGTTAAGCATATTCTTCATGCTTTTAGGGTTTGTTGAGTCAAAGAGTGAAAGTCCTATTTGGACCTATTGTAAAGATCAAGGAAAAATAATTTTCTAATATGTATTTTGGTCAAAACTACCTCAAGATGCCAAGTTGGCCCTGGCTGTCAAGTCGGCCCTGCCCGAAAGGACATGTCTATTCGAACCTCTCTAGAAATTATAAATAAAGGGTGAGTTGAGCTCATTTGGACACGCAATTCGCATGAATAGATCTGAAATATCACAAAGACCAATAGCGAAGAATTAAAGGGATGAACTCTGAAATTGAAGGATGGTTTCACTTGAACTCTGATTTGTGGAAGTTCTACCTTATCACATCTCTTGTTGATGATTTGTTGTGGTCTCTTGTTGATGGATTTGTTGTGCAGAAAGGAGGGTTTGACTTGGCATCTAGAGAGTTGAAGTCTATTTGTGGTCATGCGTCTTAGACATCACACTTTGATTTGATTCTATAAGAAGAGAATTTTTATGGGTTTTCCCCTTGGAGGGGTTTTGACCTGGCTTGGAGCCCATATCTTGTGTTCATTGTTTTTCTTGTGATCTTCATGTTTTGTACATTTGATAAGTGCTTGATGAAAAAAGAACATAATTAAATTAATAACAAGCCAACAAATTTCACAAGCAGTTATCAAAGAAAGAAAAATCTAAACTATTTTGCTAGCCTTCTGATTTCTCAACAAGGAATTAGAGCTAAGGTTAGGTTAAGAAGGCTTGAAGATCACTACTTGTTGGCGTACTTGAAGAAATTTCATCAACAATCATCATGTCAGAAATATGGCACCAAAATTTATAATCTTTGTTCATGAAATCACATATATTTGTGGTACTCTATAAATCATAGTGAACTCGCATCCACACTATACGTTTCTGTAGATCGAACCTTACAATCGATCACAATGTTTTGCATTTGATGTATCAATGGCTCGTATGGATTACATTTTCACCACAGTGAATTGCATTTCATTGAAATGTATTACTTCATGACTCAAAGATTCTAGGATTCGCTATTATATTATGTGGATTGTCATATTTTTTAGAATCGATTTTATTGTCCCTGTGGCTCGCTTGTATGACAAAGGCATCGCTTAATTTTATGGTTTGTATTACAATTCTATGGCTCACATCTATCACACGAGGACTTTATCACTCTCACACTATACTTTAAGTTTCAACATACTCACTTCATGATCTGACACCTGCATCTGAGGATCGTATTCATCAATAATGGCTTATATATATATATATATATATATATATATATATATATATATATATATATATATATATATATTGTATGACATGTCTATAATTTGTGCATAAAATTACATTTCACTGGCTCACTCTATGGATCTCGCTCTTAGAACAAACCATTTGCATCATCTTTGGTGGCTCGCACTCTTGTTGTGACTCAATGATCCAGATTCATCTCTGGAATTAATATATAATTTTGGAGGATCACAAATTTACAATAATTAATATAGTAGATCGATGTAATTTACAGTGACTCACATATCTCAGAATATGAAGCTCACTCTAAGGCACCAATTATAGTGGACTATGACTTCGGTTGTAGCTCGTTGTTTGTGATATGGATTATCGTTGTGGATCTCGCACTTGTATATAATACCATGGCTCGCTTGGCTCACATTCAAACTAAAGCTCGCATATGAAATTTATAAATAATTCGATGATTATATTTGTGGCATTGCACCATATAACAGTGACATTGCTACTTTGTGGCATCATTCTCCATTTCATTGGCTCACTCTCATCTTATTGACTAGCATACTCTATCTAGTGACACTGGATCTCATTGACTTGATTACAATAGCTCATGGCTCTTTGACATCGCTCATACCATGGCTCGCATAAATTATACGACAATTAGACAGTACCTTGACTGTAAGACTGTGATTAACCGTGAGACTTTGTTGACAATGATAGAGATGTCTTGGCAGCAATATTCATATAAGTGACATGTATAGTAATAGCAATGTTATCGGAACCGAACTGGTTCCGGAAAACCAACCAGACAGATTGGTTTAGAGGAAAAACCAATCCAAACTGACCCTCTGAACCAGAAATGATCGGTTCGGTACCGAACCGATCGGCTTCGGCACCGAATCGATCGGTTCAATACCAAACCAACCGGCTTCGGCACCGAACCAACCGGTTCAGTATCGGTTCAAAGACCGGTTCCACCAGTTCACAAGGTTGGGCATTAAAAATATATATATATCTAATTTTTTTTTAATTATTTATTATTATTTTTCCTAGTTACTAATGCTACCCTAGCCCCTTCCGCCCCCCCCCCCCCCCCTCCCCCTAAAGCTACTTAAACATCCCCACCCCCTCTATTTCACTCACACTATTCATTCAAGTCTCTTGCAATTTTTGCGTTGAGTTCAGTGAGGAGGATTAAGAGAGTTTTTGTAGGGTTGTTCTGAGGAAGATTTTTTTGCAGATTTGAAGAGCTGATTGGAGTCTTGGAGAGTTGTCAGGTTGTTAGATTTTCGAGCTACTTCTTTGGGGTTTCTTCAGTGGTTTTTGCAACTGGTGGAAGATTTTTTTTTATTTTGTTGGGGTTGCTACATAGTTGATTTCAAAGGATTTTGGAGTTGATTTTCTTCAAAACTTTAGAGGGTAAATCAACAGCCATGGGAATCAAGCCATAATCCCATTGCAGACTTGGATGCTACTCATTCTTCAGATGAGGATAAGGAGGATGACAGGATAATGATTCTGATGATGATTGATGATTGATGATTTGATGATTGATTTGTTGTAGCTGTAATTTGTAGTATTGTAGGTTGTAGTATAATACTATGATCTATGATGTTATTTTGGACTATAAAGGTATTTTAGAGTATGCTTCTTGATGTTTGTAACATTTTTGGCTCAACGATGTTTTGCACTAAGTGCTATTTTGGTTTTATGCACTATTACTTGCTATAAAATGAGAACTTTTGCATAATTGTGTATAAGATGGTTTGGATTCATATGGATGCACATGAATATATCTGTTTTTTCTTTAAAATATGAATATTTTATGTGTTTTTGGTAAACCAATTTTTTCCGGTTTTTTTCCAGTCTGGTTCTCGGTCCACAAGGTTTTCCAGTTCAATGACAGGTTCAGTTCTGATAACATTGAGTAATAGTGTAAAGTCGACCAATAAGTAAAATTGTCCATGTAATAAGAACTACTTGTATATCATATACATATTCTTGTGGATTCAAGGCTCTGCTACCCACCGCCTATGGCTAGTCTATATAGGAGAAAATGTTTCTCTTAGATGGTCATGGTTCTCAGCCGACAGCCAACAACCCCTTGTAGCCACCAAATAGATCGATGTGCCATTTCCTCCGCCACCTGAGCTAGCCAAGTCGTCCCTCAACACCTTGTCATGAATGTATGTTTGAAGATGCGCCTTCCAACCCCAGAGGTATGGCTTTTCATTAGTATAGTTGAGTAATTTTCCTTACTTGTCATGGGCACTTTTTGACATGGATTGGTGGGGGGATTCAATGCAAAGAGTGGGTTATGCTTATATTCTTGTCTCCATTGCTCAATTTCGTGGTTACCCTTTGTATCCTAGTCTTGTGGGGTCTCCTTTACTGACAATTTGGATTTTGGGTTGGAACTACAAGAAAAATCTCGATTTTGGTTACGTGGTCCCGCTTTCCATACCACCTACATCACTCCCCTTCCACTCGTCTTAGCCCCATTCATCTCATTTCCCATCAGGGTCTACATGTGTCCATTGGGTCCCCATATGGTTAGCCTTGCCCTCCCCTTGTCCACACCTTTGTCGCGCCTTGAACGATGCCCCAGAGGTTGATGCAGCTAAAAAGAAAAGTAAAAGCATAATTGGCCACTCTAAATGGGAAATGTAACACAAAATGCAAAAGATGGTTGAGAAATACAATTTAGCACGTGGGAAAAATCCAAACATGAGTTGTACCCCTTACCAATGGCCATCAACCTAGTTCCTATGGGCCCTAGATGTGCCCCCTCTATCATTAAGGAACCCATGATTATTCCAACCCCCTGGTGGGCAATCAACCACCCCACCTTAAGGGGGTATTCACTACTACATCTCACACATCATGCTCTCCATCCCCTGGAGCCTCGAGCGGTTATGAAGAAAAATCAATAAAAGGCAAAAGGCATATGAAGAAGGGTGGAAAAACAAAGGTTGGGGTAACTCATGTACCATGATTTGCTCCCTCGTACACTTATATACCCTGGTATGGGCTTCCCCTCTTATAGCTACCCTTGCACCTTGAGATATGGCTTGGATGTTTCCCTTGATCCCCACTCCATTTCATTATTATACCATTTTCGGCCTGCCACTTGAAGGATGCCCCATGGACATGCCACCCCCTTTAGAGTTTGAAACCACCTAATAGAGTCCTTGGCTAACCCCCTATTGAGCTTGGAGACACTTATACATGCCCAAGCCCACTATGGAAGGGCATGCCACCATGAAGTGCTCCACTAGTTCCATGACTTGTAAGCTCTTTTACTTTATTATTCTAATGATTTGTTCTATTGGAGGGAAAGGGGAAGCATTGGATCTTATGCAAGATTGCAGGTGGATTTCCATTTGGGGCTTGGTCTACCTATATAGGGTCCTAGCCCTACAAAGGGCCACATTGGCACTTATAGGGTGAGTGTTGAGAGCTATGGGCCTCCACTATAGTCGAGATTACTTCATGGATCCCCAACAACATTCGTTGATTGCTCTTATTCCACCTTTGGGATGAGGATGATGCACTTGGTTCACCATGACCAACCGGCCCCACAGATACACCATACACTTGGCAGATGTTCCAGGGTCCACATGATTGTTCCCCACTGTAGAGGCAGGGCTTATGTCATCATCCCAGTCCTTACAAATGGTCTACAGACACTACTAATCCATTTGGAGACCCATAAGGCTGACCTTGCGTCCCCACACCCACTTGGGAGCACCACATGTTTTTGCTTGGAAAACAAGGGGCCACCCCCTTGTCCATTATGATGGGATTCCATTTCTGCATCATGGCACCCTTTGGACTTCAGGTGGCCTCCTGAAAGGCCCAACGATTCACTTTATTGATCATTCAAACCTCTTGAGAGGCTTATTCATGTATTATTGAGCTATTTGGTGGGCTTGTCACCAAAAGTTAGTGTTATTATGGACATTATTTTATTCTAGGAGCTAAATTAGGCCTAGTTAGCTAAATCAAATTCATTAGGAAGTGCATAAATAGAAGTGAGATGAATCATTTCTATGATCATCACTTGGATTGGATCATTATCTCTTGGGAGATTTTCGCTATTCTTTTTGGAGGACGAAATTGGATGGATGGATGAATTTTGATGTTTGGATCTCTTCATTTTTGTCTTGGAGCTTCTATATTGGCATATGATGATGATTGGATATACTTGTTCTCACATGTAAGTACTTTTTAATACTATTTTTCCACCCTTTTATGTCACATGCATGTTATTGGGGATTTTCGCTATACTAGGCTGAAATTTGTTGCTTTTCTTGTGTGAAATGGTGCAAATTTGTCTTTACAACATAGCATCATGGCATGGCCCATGTTTCAATAAGTGAATGTTCCTAGAGATATTTTGTTGAAATTTTATCTTGATAAGTCATCACATATTGCATATTGAAGTGTAAATACCTTGAAGCAATTGTCCATGCCCTAATTTCCATGCGAAATTGTTTTATAAGACTCCTTGACTAAGTGAATCTATTCCAATCATTGAAATACCCTGGACTTCATTTCCCCCAAAGGATTATGCATTGGTCCTCCATAGGTGATCACCTTAAAGCATATTTTTTCTCACCTCCTCTCTATCTTTCTAGGCCTATCCTACAAGGTCACCTAGGGCATCACTTATCTCACAATCTAGCGATCCAAATACTTCGATTTTTGGTCCACTGCTGTGCTAGAGTTTTCTCTAGAGGCCCTCCAAATTTGAAGCCAATTCGACGGTGGGATCTTGAGATATTGCAAGCCCTAGCTCGAGGACCATTTCTTGCCCTAGGTTTCCCTTGGCTAGTGACCTCATTGGGGTTATTACATCAAATTCAAAGAAAATTTCTCCTTTAATCCATTTCTCCCTTTCAATTCATTCAAGCACACCTTCGGTTGATCAATTCCATCCCCTTGAGCTAATTCTGGGTCCCCTTTGTCCTGTGTGGTCCCACAACCTTTTGAAGGTAACTCCAAAAAGACCACCTGGAATCCAAGTTTCCACTAGGATTTTAGGGTCTAGGAATCTCCTTGCCAAGTCATACACTCAAACCCTATACCTTGGAATTCTCCTAAGCCCTTCTTAGAGAGCCTTTCATGTTGCTTTAAAAGTAAGCAAGCTATATATTTGAGCCTCTCTTGTCAATAGGCTTACAGGATCACCCTACATCCTATCATTGATTCATTCATCTCTATGATCCTTATTATACCGAGACTCCTCCCATCGATGAAAGTTCGTAAAGAGGAGTGAGCTTTAGCTAAGCTAACAATGGTTATCTCTCCATTGTTTCCCTTGACCTAGTACTTGCCCTATATGACCCCTGTTAGTTTGAGCAGTAACAATTTGGCGTCATTGCTGAGGACATGAAACATGTGTTTTGTTCCCCATATGACATATTGACATATCATTATTGGTGACTCCATTGGAAGGACAAAGCCCTAGTTCTTCATTAAGCTTCAAGGTTAATGCTTGTAGGGTGAAGCAAGCATCTATCAAGGCACTTTAATTCACCCTGGAAACTCCTACATAATTTACATGTATATCTTAACAGGATGTTTTTCTTTGATGATTTTCCTGCTTTGAACACCGCTAGCATCCCTGGGCACCCAAATCATGTCAAAAGAAAGCTGGTACGTGGGGTACCCGTGTTTGATGGTGCCCCAATCTCTGGAATTGACCACGTGGAAAGATTAAATGCACATACTTCATATAGAAAGCGGTCCACGAGGATGTCCTTATGATGTTGTTCTTTAGGTCTCCCTATGGTCATAACTCATGGTTGCAAAATCACAAACCTAGGAGCATCTCATCTATTGAGGAGTTCGTTGATGGCTTTCTTAGACATTTTCAAGTATACCCTGCATTAAGCATTCAAAAGGAAACCTTCGTCGAGCATCATCAAGACATTGAGAATCTAAGTAATGAGCAAGAAGATGAGTCCTCCTTGGGCAGATAAGAGGAAAAGGATGATTTTGAGAACACGTGTTGAGAGGGATGAGGCTATGGAAAGTAAAGTTGAGGTTGACGTTACCTTTCACAAGGATATCACTCCTGATAACTCTCATTTTTAAAACTTTGAGGAAGCTGTTATGAATATAATTTGTAAAAAAAAATGTAAATAATAAATAATCAAATAATGATTATTTTAATAGTCATTAGTTAAATGAAATGGCATGTCCAGTGATGAAGGGACACTTGCCTAGGTATATAAGCAGGTCCTCATTGTAACATTGAACACACTTCTACATTTCATCTTATTAATAAAAATATTACTACAACACATTGTGTATTTACATTTAAAGCACAACAACTCTAAGTTTTGTTGCTACAATGGTGTTAGAGTCATTCTACCCAAAAATATGCCATTAAGTTTAGGTCCTGAAAATCATGGAATTAAGTGAGTATCGTAAATCTAAATTGTTAAAGGAAATTGGAGAAGCATTCCAACAAATAAAAAAATCAATTGCAAAATCATTAAAGGCTTTCAAAACACCAAATTCAACACCTACTAGGGAATTTGACATTGACATGAAAAGAACAAACAATGAAGAATGTTCTCCCATGGAAAAAGATTTTGAACATGTTGGATTAGGAAATCCTCAAGGTGACATAGATAGGACCATTGAAGAAGATGACAAAATTAATGTTGCAAGCCAAGAAATCGTGGATTCTGATCTCGTTAAGTCAATTTCCGATACAGTTGTTTTGCAGCATACAAAGGAGGAAAATACAGTGCATGATTTGTCTAGTAGTAGTTGTCATGATGCAGGTTTAAACATTTTGAGTGTAAAAGCCCCTAGGTATCATCTGAATGAAACAAGCCAGCATATAGAACACGAGGATGAAATTAATAAAAATACATAACCTGAAGATGTAGAAGCTATAAATGAGAGTGAATAAGAAGAAATACAATGTGAAATCACTCTTCATCTGGAGCTAAATATGTGCCCAATTTCCAATCTGAAACATGTATCTTCAAATATTTCTCAAACAAAGAGTATAGAGTATAAAAGCATAGTAGAAATTTGTAATGAAGTGTAAAAAAAATTGATATTAAATTTGGTATTATTCAAAATATCAATACTTCTAAAATTGTACTATCACCAAGATTTCCAACTCAAGCACTAACGTTTCACAAATTTTCTGATCCAGTGAACATAAATAGTTCTAGTCTTGGTAATTGGTATAAATCAGCCTCAGTCACTACTTCCATTAATTCTCAAAAAAGAAATTTGCATGGAGCTGAAACCGTCAGAAATGCTTCTTTTCCAAAACTAATACAAGAAAGAAAACACATTTCCAAGCCAAAACAAGAAGTTCTTCAGCTCGTTGATCATGAATTATGAATCCAATCTCAAACTGCATTAATAAGGATACACATTGTTGGTAAATTCTTGGGAGAATCTACTCATGAGATACTCACGCTGATTGATCGTAGACGAATTGAAACTGTTGGAAATACTAAGAGGGGGGGTGAATCAGTTTTTCTTAGCAATTAGCACTTTTTGATCTTTTTCAAAGCATTAGTTATTCTTCAGTTATTATCAATGTTGTTCTTCAACAATTATAAACAATAATCAACAATAAACAACCCCATACAACAATGTAGAAAGATAAAGCAGTAGACAAATTTTTAGGTGGAAAACTCCCTCCGGGACAAAAGCACTAAATGCTTCTCTAGTAATTGTCTTCTTCTCTCTTTAAAAGATATTAGTTACATCAAGATTTAAGCTACAACTGAGAGATGTGTCAACCCCCTAATTCACAGGCCACAACCTATAGGATGCCACTAAACCCCAATATCCTTTTGCAACCAGAAAGACACCACAACGCCTTGTAGATCAGGCCACAACCTAATGAGTGCCCCAACACTCTGTTTACCAGTTGCTATTGGAAAGGATGCTTCGCTACCCAGTCAGTTTACCAGCCACAACTAAATGGATTCCCCAACAATGGTGAAACACTCAACTGCTCATGAATAAGTTATTATTCACAAATCTTCCAACAAATATCGAAATAAATACTATTGCAACATTCAATATTATATATGCAGAGAAATAAACAGTGGAGAACATAAGCACAAGAATCAATCACATGTACACAGTTATTTTTGGACAATTGTCCCCGGGAAACCCCAATGTGGGAAAATCGGTGCAACAGATGAGGGTTTTATTAATTCTTCAACAAATGATATCTTTACAGGGAAAATATATGGCAGATAAATTCTGAACCACCTGAGACTGAATTTTCGGCTTACTCGGACAAGTCTCTGACCCCCAGAACAGCCCCTGCATGCCCTTGCGTCACTCTGCATGATTCTCTGTGCAGTCCCAGTATTGGACTGCGTGAGTCTACGTGGAAATTGTGTGGGGTCTCTGCGGTGCAGCCTCAAGCTACCTCCAGTGACCCACTTCTGCCCTTCAACCCTGATCTCGATCACCCTTCACCTCCTCCTGCTTCTGCAACTTCTCACCCTGCAACTCTCCCACTGAGATCGAATTCTACATCAGAATGGATCTCCTTAGGGTACTAAGTGTATGCCTGACTTATCTTCCAAGTGACCCTCAAGCCTTCTTTTATAATCTTCCTGTTGGAGAACCAACGGCCCAGATTAAAAGATTAATCAATGTCTAAGATTAAAACTTGACTTGATCCATGTTTTCTAGAAGATTCACACTTTGACTTATTAATACCCTTTAATTATTTAGTTTCCCTAATTTTAGACTTAGGGTCCTCATTAAAATAATTAATTATTTTAATAAGTCTTGAACCGAGTGGAATTTCCACAAATTGTTTCTGGGTTCTTTGGAATGTTGTTGTCCAAGCCTCCCTGCAAAGTTTGAGACTTGGAACACTTACGGATGCTACAAAAATCAACAAGTAATTCCTAAGGATGATCTTAGGTACATTCCTTGTATAGGAATGAGTACATTCCCTTGTGGAATAGGTCCTCCCTGGTTGAGAGGGAGAGATAGACACATCACTCTGGTCTTCACTTGGGAAGACATAATGGAGGATTGGGTAATCATCTAGCATTCGATACTCTTTGAGAATGTGTTGGGGCATTCAAGATAAGAGTAGTTGGGGACCAATATTCTTTGAGGGCTAGCTACCCAAGAGAACAATAGTCCAAAAAGGTCATATTTTGGGAACACCCGGGTGGAGTATGTACCTTGGAGAGACAATGACGATGGTGTCTATAAGTCATGTGTCTCGCCAGCATTGAAGCCCATTGTCTCGTTGAGAGATGGGGTTGTTAGTCAAGGCCTTGCACTAGAACAATGTTGGTTGATATGATGCTATACAGATGTGATTACCAATCGGATTCTTCTTATGAGATTCTTCAATTTGAAAGTGATCGTGTACATGTATGAATACCTCCCTAGTTAAGAGGGACTGTTGAAAAATGTAACTAGGTCGATCTTCATGTTGACTATGTAATTATGTATTTATGTAAAGAAGAAGACAATGATAATAAAAATGTATTTTTGTTGCACTTGCTTCATGGTTTTCATGAGCAAGATTTTATTATATAGGTTAATAGACTTCCTCTTGATGTCTATTAGGTTTGTGTCTTCTAGGTATAAAATGTAATTAAGTGTCATGTTCCTAAAGGATCTAGTCTAGCAATATATGCTCCAA
The DNA here is from genome assembly GCA_034641835.2 of Pinus albicaulis. Lineage (NCBI taxonomy): Eukaryota > Viridiplantae > Streptophyta > Pinopsida > Pinales > Pinaceae > Pinus > Pinus albicaulis. The sequence goes on from CM076580.1 coordinate 1,304,886,269, forward strand.
GACCTTGTGGAAGAAGGACACCTAACAGCCCTCAATCTATGTTGGAAGACCAGCTCTACACACAAGAAAAAGGCAGCTACATCAACGTTGGATTTAACTCATACATGTCGGCCTAAAGCACGGCAAGGAAGTCGGCTCCATAGCTGAATGTATGGTCGGCTTAGGGGCTGGAACAGTGCCCTATAAATACACATGTTCTGCGGCCATTTGGTGGACAAAATTGCAGATCAATCTCAGGAAAAAGTGTGGATCTATCTACGGAAAAAGTGTGGATTAAAGGCAGGAAAATGTGTGTATTAAAGGAAGGATGAAGTGCAGATTACTCTGAATCTAATGCGGACATCTCCAAGAAGACAGTGCGGATAAAAAGACAGCATATAGTGCAGATAAAAGGGCAGTGCATAGTGTGGATTTAAGAGGAAGTAATGTGTGGGATAACAAAGTAAATAAGTGCGGATCTGAAACCGAAGAGCAGGAAGGAAATTGCTAAAAGAACAGGAGATACAGGATTGCGGGTTGCTGAAGCAGAATCACGGATAACAAGGAACAAAATTACGGATCGATGCAACATAATTTTGGATTAGTGTAATATTCCTAATTTGCGACAACAAATTGGAATATTCTATTTTGTTTATTTTGCCACCCATAGTTTGTAAATAAATAAAAAGTGAGTAAAGAGGGTCTAAACTCACCTAAATGAAATAAGACATCCACCTAGTAGCACAACGTTGTGACTTAAGTGGGAGTCAAGGGGGGACCCAACACCACGTGAAGGAGGGGGCCTATGTACACTTTAGAAGTTTCTCCAAGCTTCTACGCAGATAAGGATGAGAATGTGGATAAGGATGAAGATGTGGAGGAGAGAGAGAGGCTACATTGGGTTTTGGAGGGAAACCTACACTATAAAAGATGGAGGAGCCTCCTCATTTGGGGCATGCTTGGATTCTTGGATTATTGATTATTGAGTGAGACATTTGTCTTTCTTTGGCACGCTGGCTGTTTAGCCCGTCTGCTGCACTGTTTAGTGCACCGAGTGTCTCCGTGCGGAGATCTCACCCTTAGCCCCGGGGACTTCGAGTGCCTACTCGGGCAAGGTTATTTTCTTAGCATCATCCTCCAGGACAATGTTATTGCTGCAACAGCGTAATACTGTGTTGTAGGGTGTTGCCGTGGTGACTTCACGACACCACTTCCTTCTCTTGTTTTTCAGAGGGAGAGCCTCTCTTTCCTTTGGAGGATCGGATTGGAGGACTTGGAGCTGATTTGCAGATCTTGGCACTTGGCCAAAGAGTTTTATCCCACTACTGCGCAGTCCCTCTCAGTATTTGCGTTATTTTCATGGAGGGTTTGCGGGTTGATTTGTGGGGAAGATCTCAAGTGTAAGGATCAGCCTTCCACTTGGAGATCCATTGGAGGAGGTCTACTTCAATTTGTGTATCATCTTCAGCCTTCTCTATTGTGTTCCAGATTGAGTTGCAGCTGCTGCCCAACAACTCCGGCGTTTTTGCCATTTTGTGTGTTTCAGCCAATCCCTTGGAGGATTGAGGTATTTTTGCTTGTAAGGGTTAGAGCTTGCTCCCCTATTGTATTTGAGCCATATATTGTCATATCCATGTGTTGACATCAGTTTGCAGCAGTATTCTATCATATACAGCATTTTTCTTAGTCTGGGGTTTATGCAGAAATAGCAGTACTTTTCATGTTTATGTACATGTGTTGTGGAGGCTTGCATTTCTTCTCTTGAGAGGTTGTTTCCTAAAGATTTGTACTCTCTTCTGCTGCTATACATTATTATTGGCTATATATGCATCTTCTGTCTCACAGCTACTGCAGAAAACGCTGTAGGGTTTCTGGATTCTTTTCTTGTCTTGTGGCACCTCTATCTTGAGGGGTTTTCTATATAAAATCGTTGTTTAACCTTGTTGAAAGCCTATGCCTTGTAATCAAACTCATTATCTGATTATTCATAGTGTTATACATCATATTCCTTCAGAAAATACGCTGCCCTTGCTTCAGCAAATTTTTGCATACTCAAAGTCTTGGGAAATCAGGGTTTTTCTTGACTAGTCGGGAAGGAGGAATTGTTTAACATAGAAAAACGCCTTTTTTTGAGCTAAAATTAGACATGGAAGTCCCTCTTGACCTATTATAACATATTCCAGAACCTTGACCCGTCATTTTACGCATATTTCCTTATTCACTCATTTTAGGGCCAAAATCCTCACTTTTCCCCACCTTTTTGCCCTTAAAAGCTGAGTAAAGGTTGCTGCTGCTATTTATTTTGGTTGCTGAACATTTTCAGAGATATGATATGATAGCTGAAGCCCTCATACCTGAAGAATGCGTTTTCAGGCATAATCTGCTGAAAATTCCCTATTGGGAATATTACATAGTGCAAGAAGGGTATAGTGTGGATATCTCTAAGTTTCAAGGAGAAGACTTAAGAAGACTATTGCAAGGATAAGTCACTGATATATTATTGCTAAGGGCAATTGATTTGAAGATAGAATTTGTTGAAGTAGAAACAGTCATCACAAGGAGAAAAGGCAGCAATAGTAAGGAATATTTACCTTCCTACAGTTCAAGCAATTCAAATACAAACATATGCAAGGTAAAGATCAATGACTGATGCAGAACTAAGCTAATTGGTGAAAAGAAGAATCAAGGTTGAAGAAGCTAGATCAAGGTCTTGGAAGCATATCTAGGTCAAAGGTCTGAGTCTGGGTCATGGTACTTGTCATTTCAAGATCTATAAGAAGAATCATTGCAAGTTTTCCTCTCCAAAAGGGAGAGGTTTTTCCCTGGCTCTAGGAGCCTAACTTTTGCGTCTTGTGCATTTTGATAATTGACTTGATGAAAGATTAACTAAACTGAAAGAAGAGAAAACATAAGTAACACAAGTAATTATCAAGAAGAGAATTTGTATTAATCACCAGCCCTCCAAATTCTCAACATTCTTCTCTCTTTAAAAGAAATATTAGTTACATCAAGATTTAAGCTACAACTGAGGAATGTGTCAACCCCCTAATTCACAGGCCACAACCTATAGGATGCTAATAAACCCTAATATCCTTCCACAACCAGAAGGACGCCATAAAGCCGTGTAGATTAGGCCCAACCTGAAGAGTGCCCCAACACTTTGTTTACCAACTGCTGTCGGAAAGGATGCTTCGTTGCCCTGTCAATTTATCAGCCACAACTGAATGGATGCCACAACACCCTACGCAAGCCACAACTTGCCCTAGCACCACCCTGTTGCCCTAAAGTGTTCTCAAGCCACAACCTGAAGGTGACTCCGATCACCTAGATGAGTCGGTAGATCATGTTTCACAATTTCCACACTAGACCCCCTATACTCTGAATCAATGTAGAATCGCTGAAAGGAAGATGTCGAATAAATATCGAATGCTGAAGCCACTGATCATTGTTCCCACAAACTGATCACTCCACAAAGTTGCACATCAAGCTATCACTGTATCACTGTTACTGCACACCGGATATCACTGTCATTGCAAATCACTGTATAACTGTCGACTACCACAAAATGTCACTTCACAAATGAATAATCATCAAAACACCATCATCACACTGCTCATGAATGAATAGTCATCAATGTTGTATCACTGTCATCATCGTATCAGGCTGCACACAATGCAACAACTATCTGGCACTGCTATCAAATGATGGCATAACCCAAGGTGTCTTAGGTCATCCTAATGCCCTGTAATCAATGCTCTCAAACTTTGTCCCCAGAGAGCTACCAACATATATGTAAAGATGTTGCTTGACTGGTCAAATCGTGCAATCCATCCTTCTCCAATAGGTTGTATAACCGGAGGATGTTCCCTTCACTAATTTCTACCCTGCAAGGTCACAATCAAGTTATCCTAGGTTATCATAGACATTGTCAACTCAAGGTTCTACTAGTCAAGGTCAATATATCAATGTCAAGTCTAGTCAAAGTCAAAAGGTCAACCTATGTGGTATGACTATTTGATCTTCTCATACTAAGTCAAACTTAGGGAAAAACGTCATTATACATGTAATGACTTAGTGTGTCAAAGCCATTCTTAGGATGTCAAAGTCAAGGTGAGTATTGTCTTCATCCATCAAGTTAAGTTAACATAAAGTCACAAGTGTCAATTATTGTCAAGTATGTCAAGATCAACCATATGTTAAGTTCAAAGTAAATACATCATATCAATGTCAATCCATATTATGATATTTTATATCACTGTCAAGTCAAGAATTGCAGTCACCAAGGGTATTTCCTTATCAAAGAAATAGTTCTATATAGCAAATGTCATATAGCCCACCAACACTGATTCAATAGCATTATATACCACTGTCATATAATGTCATAAGCCAAATCACCATTGTCAAGTTCATTCTAAGAGTCAAAATCAAGGTGTCAACATACTTGTTATGTCTAGGTCCGAGTGTCAGGTTAAGATCAAATTGTCAATGTTATGCTAAGTGACATCACTGCACATAATATTGAGTCATAGGTCTTTGACATGTCATAGGTTATCGTGTCAACACACTGTCATAATCCAACTGCTCTAGTATTTAGATCACAGTAAGACACAATCAAGATTAATGTCACTACCTCATTGTCACAAGGCTACACATGTCCAAAAATATTTAGATCACACTCAATGTATTTTCTATACTTCAATCCGTGGAAATTTCTAAATCTTTACACTTTATGCATAAATTTGTATTGTTAATCTGGTTATGCTCCTCCTACTCAGATAAGTTATTAACTAAATAAATTCAAGCTAAAATCGAAGCAAAACACATAACAGATCTCTACCAATTCAAATCTAGAACAAGTACATGCATACATAGACAAAGTGACAGTTATTTCTGGACAAATAGTCCTCCGAAAAACCCAATGCGAGAAAACTGGTCTCTAGCTACTGGAGGGTTTTATTATTAATAATTTTCTGAATACAACAAGCCTGGGTTCCATATCTGGAAAACCCGACAGAGAAATAATAGATCTACAGCTCACTGGCTAATCTAGGGCCAAAATAATGACTGATCCACGCCCTCAAACGGGATTTACAAAACTCAGCCAAAATTAGCGCCTAGAAACCGCAGAGCTACCCCTAAAGCCTCTGCATCTGCCTCTGAAGCCCCTCTTACCCTTAGCGTTGCTCCGGAAAGGACTGCGTTACCCCAGACTAGGTGACACAGGCCATACGCTGCCCCTTAGGGTTCAGTGTAACCCCTGAGGGTTTCCTGCAGCAATTTACGTTGTCCTTGAGGGACTGTGTAGCACAAGTTGCTGCCCTCTTGCTTCTCTGCGTTGCCTCTCTCAGCTGATCTCTGCCTCTTGTTGATTCTAGACCCTAGGATCAAATCATCCCCTTGGCCTAAATTCCCCTCTCTGCAGCTGAAACACTTCTGAGAATTCTTAGCAAACCCGCCCTAGAATCTCAGATTGGCTTCAGTGCTCTGCCTCCGTGTGCCTTTACAAATGACCCCAAGCCTTTCCTTTATACTTTTCTCGTTAGGAAACCAATGGCCAAGATTAGATCTTTAATCAATGGCTAAGATTAAAAGAAAGCTTGATCCGTGTGACTTTAGACACTTTCATCACATGTTTAATTAAATTCACTTTAATTATTTAAGTTCCCTAAGTTTTAACTTAGCAAATACATTAAAATAATTAATTAATTTAATATCTCCTAAAGGAGATGAAATTTCCCAAATCCATTTCTAGGTCTTGTAGATCAAGTGTACTCTAGTCCTTCCTCAAAATTTGGGAGCTAGAGCAAAACTGATGCTACCCCAAATACACAAAATCCCAACACTCCCTCTTAGAATCAAGGGTATGCTCTGGCAATACATCACATTATGCATTACAAGATTTTGGGCACTGGTTCTGTGTTGTTGATACTTGGCCTGCTACCACTCAACTCTGCACTGTTGCTACCATTCTATACTGTTGCCCATGACTCTGCCACTGCCACTGCAACCTCTGTGCTGCAACTCCCTCTTAATATGTTGCATCTGTGTTGCTCAGAGCACTGCCACTGCTGATCTGCTACACTGCATTTTCAGTTGTTGAGAGAACCAAATGAATCTTCTGCCCAATCTTTGACAGACAGGTCAGATGAACTACATCCACATCACTGAAGCTCCATAGGCTACATATCTTTGTTGGCATCTGAAAGATAATGCACAGCTACAGCTCTACACTGTGTAAGCAGACTGCCTTTACACTACTGAAGTCACATCAGCCCCTTATGCTGAAATCTCTCACGTTGATGTTGCACTGCGCTGTCCCTCTGAAGCTTTCTGCGCTACTGCAGCTCTACATTGCATAAGCAACTCTACTCTGCGTTGTTGAAGTCATATCAGTCTCTACACTACTACTACTTCTACGTTGTTGCTTCTCTGCTCTACACTGCTCCTCCCAGTCTTCAGATCTGTCTCTGCTTCATCTGTGATCTATGCACCCACTGCTACACTTGTCCCGCTACTGTCTTAACGCTGTTGTAACTCGCATGTGATCCAAAAGATGAGCTACTCAAGGATCCCGCCTTACTTCTATGTAGCTTCTCTACATATCCATGTCACCCCACCTCCGTGATTCATGAGCACTCATGGTTGCATCATCTTCTGACCCATCATCTGCCACAGCAGCTTTGGAAGAAGAGACTTCCTTGTCCTTTTTCTTCTAAGGACAATCGCTAGCAAAATTTCTCATTTCACCACACTGGAAGCATTTGATCTTTGAGAGATCATTCCTCTTCTTTGGTTGCTTCTTCGATGCCAAAGCTGCATCTTCCTTCTTCACTTTGCTCATTCCAGAGCTATACTGCTTCTTAGTGAATCTGCGGAGTTCTTCTTGACGCAGAACTGACCACAAGTTGTCCCAATCTGGGAGGTCTGCTCTACCCAAGATACTTTGGTCAAAGGTTTCCCACTCATCCGTGACTGCATTGAGGGTTGTCCTAACCATCACATCGTCTTCCACCTTAGCACCAGTTGTAGTCAATTGATCTCTGATCGACTGCAGTATGAAGAGGAAATGCTCCATGCCTTCTCCCTTGGCCATCATGAATGACCTCATCTGTGTCTCCAACAGCATCTTCCTTTGGACAGATTTTCCCCCATATAGGGATATCAAGGCCTTCCAGATCTCATTAGTTGTCTTCTTCTCAACTAAGTGTATTACATTATGGTCCTTGATTCCATCCATAATCACATGCTTGGCATGGCCGGCAGCTTCCTTATGCTTCCGAAAGAGATCCGGATCTGTCGGTGTGGCCAGAGTTTGCTCTGCATGGTCTCTAAGATTATATGCCTCAAGGACTATCAGGATTCTTTCCTTCCAAACTGAGAAGTTGGAAAGGCCATCCAACATGTCCTGATCACGCAGTCCATGAGGAGCCATCTGCTTAGAATGTGTCGGAACTTCCTTTTCTCTTTGCTAGAGAAATGGATCTAAGGGCCTTGGTGAAACAGGCACCTTCTACTCATCTGACAATTGATTTCCTTCTTTGGAAATATGCCAAATCAACAATGATTCAGCTATCTATGATCCTTTGATCAACCTGCAAGTTTCATTGGCTAGAAACTCTCTGAGAAGTTGATCTCCTCCCGGTCTTTGTCACTAGTTCTTAGGCTAAAAATCAGAAAAATTCAGAAATTTAACCCCACTAGCACCTTCTGAATTTCTGCAGCTTATCTTCAGTCTTTTTTGGATCTGACAGATTCAGATCTGCATCACCCAGGTAGGCTTCAAACTAATCCAGCATTGTTTCTGAGCTGCCTCTGCACAGTAATTGCGTGGGCTTGCTAGGGGACAGCGTTAGACTACGTCACCCTTCCCTCTGTGTGAATCTGCCTCTGAAAACTGCGTTGTCCCTTCAGATCTGCATTTTTGCTGCTTTTCCAGTTGCTTCCTGTAGCTAGAACCTTTAATCTCTTGCTAGAGACCCTCCTAGATCTGCAATTCCTCTGATACCATGTGGAAATTTCTGAATCTTTACACTTTATGTAGAAATTTTTACTGTTAATCTGGTTATGCTCCTCCTACTCAGATAAGTTATTAACTGAATAAATTCAAGTTAAAATCGAAGCAAAACACATAACATATCTGCACCAATTCAGATCTAGAACAAGTACATGCACACAGACAAAGTGACACAGTTATTTCTAGACAAATAGTCCCTGGCAAAACCCAATGCAAGAAAACCGGTCTCTGGCTGCTGGAGTGTTTTATTATTAACTAATTTTCTAAATACAATTTTGGGTTCCAGATTTGGAAAACCCAACAGAGAAATAATAGATCTACAGCTCACTGGTTGATCTAGGGCCAACATAATCACTGATCCACACCCTCAAATAGGATTTACAGAACTCAGCCAAAATTAGGGCCTAGAAACCCCAGCGCTGCCCCTGAAGCCTCTGCGTCAACCTCGGAAGCCCCTCTGACACTCAACGTTGCTCCTGAAAGTACTGCGTTACCCCAGACTAGGTGACGCAGGCCTTGCACTGCCCCTTAGGGTCTCTACATAACCCCTGAGGGTTTCCTGTAGCAATTTACTTTGTCCTTGAGGGACTGCGCAACACCTGCGTAGCAAAAGTTGTTGCCCTCCTGCTGCTACCCTCTTGCTTCTCTGCACTACCTCTCTAAGCTGATCTCTGCCTCTTGTTGATTCTAGACCCTAGGATCAGATCATCCCCTTGGCCTAAATTCCCCTCTCTATAGCTGAAACACTTTGAGAATTCTTAGCAAACCCACCCTAAAATCTCAGCTTCGCTTCAGTGCTCTGCCTCTGTGTGTCTTTACAAATGACCCGAAGCCTTTCCTTTATACTTTTCTCGTTGGGAAACCAACGGTCAAGATTAGATCTTTAATGAATGGCTAAGATTAAAAGAAATCTTGATCCGTGTGACTTAAGACAATTTCATCACATGTTTAATTAAATTCACTTTAATTATTTAAGTTTCCTAAGTTTTAACTTAGGAAATACATTAAAATAATTAATTAATTTAATATCTCCTAAAGGAGATAAAATTTCCCAAATCCATTTCTGGGTTTTGTAGATCGAGTGTACTCTAGTCCTTCCTCAAAATTTGGGAGCTAGAGCACAACTGATGCTACCCCAAATACACAAAATCTCAACACAATCATGATAGCACTAAATCATACATTGCTTCACTACTGTCATATAGGTGACTAGTTAGGGCACCAAATGTTGTTGTAACGTCCCTCAAATAGTCACTAAATCAACCCTTAAATTCTACGGCATACCCTTGAAATAAACTAGACCCAACACCTAGCAAGAATGGAGAAATAGCATTCCTTTTTGTTGCCTTCTAAGAGCTCGATATTGAATCTGTTGTATCTGTGTAATTTCGGATCTCCAAGGTTTGAAATTGCATCCTATGGTATTCTTCTGAGTCCTCTTTCCAACCCCAAAAGTCTGATCAAGATTGGATTCTTCAAGAAAAAGTTATGCCCAATCTCCCACGATGACCTGATTATAGACTGGTTCAGTAGAGCGAACTTGTACGAAGTGCCACGTGTTACTGTTTCAACCTTCAGTCCTGAAAACCATACCCGACAAACTACAATCTGTCCTCTTTCTGTCACTTCGTACAAAGTTTGAATCCAATGCTCAGAGAGAAAGTTATGACGATTTTCCCAAGGTCACCTATTTGACATGGAATTCGGGAGCCTTCAAAAACCCTAACTTCCTCAAATCATATCTCCAAAAATATAGCGAACCAAGATCTGAAATTCGATCACGAGGTTCATCAGGATTTCGGCTCAAATGGGTTTTTTTTCAACTTTTGAAGCTTCGTAGAAACAATGTTACAGCAAAAATGCCATGATGACTTGTTTTGGAGGATATATGAGCTTTCTTTTATAGAGTTGAGAGGGGCTTCTATAGTGAACATTAAAGTAGACATTTAGGATTTTAACACATTATTAATTATTAATTCTAATTGATAAATATTGTGTAGTTTGTTTCCTTATACGCTAAGGAAGATGCACTACCTAAATAAATTAGGCATTTTAACGAGATGTAGGAGTTATATTGGTGCATAGTGGCTTGAAGCCCTTCATTGGGATAGTATCTCCACAAAGTATGGCAAGAAACCCTTAATCTTAATTTTAGGTGCCTACAACTAATGGAAATGTGCCAAGTCACCTTCTTTTGGGGTTTTAGCCCACCAACTGGGGTTTTTATCTCCAAACTCGCTTATCTCTCTAACCAGAAAGAACCACGTGGCGTACCACATACCACCGAAAAGACCTCTTCGAGGAGCATCCAATGACATGGATATCCAAGCCAAACTTAATGATTTATCCCTTCAAAAACCCTTAAAAATGTCGCGGTACATCCTCGGTCCAGAGAAGATTTTCAACCATCCAATAGTGTAGCTACTATCTCGATGTAATTTGACAATTGAGAAGCGTTCATTATCCATTCAACATCAATGACTGGTGTTTTTGGTCAAAGTCAAACCCAGTCAACTCCATGGGTTGACATCAATGACAACACCATCCAACAGAAACAACATTGCATACCGTAAGCATTTCAGATCGCCATATGAATGATAATACTTATCACTTCATCACATGTATCATCTCACCAAAAGGATACGACACCCTGTAAAATACCCAACGTTAAAGTGGTTAATTCTCATTTTTGCATGTTAGAGGACTAAAAATATTTTATATGAATTATTGTGTTTGAGCCAAACAAAGCTGAGACAAAAGACACTGTAGAAAAATCGCCACTAATTAGTGTAACTGTAATTCCAAGCTTCTTTAGAGCCATGGAAATAATGAAATACCAAGCAATTTTTTGGAATGATGATGAATTGGTAAACAATCCTACTCCTCACGCTACTACTTCTTCTAGTAGATCTTCATACCAACCATTCCCATCTTCGTGTTACCAATTCCGCTGTCAAAATTTTCCCCTGCCATTTTTCTCCACACTAAATTTGTTTCACCCTTTATGCCCATCAGATCATGCAACATCATCTTCCACCGCTTCTTAACCCCAACACCCCTTCTCTTCATGAATCCATCCTTCACATGTTCTTCGGGCCCAAAAACCCAACACCTTTGTCCTGACAGCGCTGTGTCATCCGTCTACAAAGCCCCGTGACTCATCGTTCTTCTTTTTGCTACTTTATTCCCTTCATTCTCTGTCGCAAACTGCCATCGTGCTACATCTTTGTTGCCAAACTGTTGACAACTTAAATTTCCTTTACGCCCGCCTTACATACCATACACGTGCCACCAGATATTCCTTTTTCCATTCGTATTTGCCCACACACCACCCATCGAACCATCATGCATGTTCCTTTTCAGTGTCACTATTTTGTCTCGTCGTCGAACTATCGTGCCTCTTCCAACCTTTCTGCTGCAATTGATCATGCTGCGCTCTCCTGTCAACTGTAGCCACATCAATATACCTGGGTCAACATTGTATTGTGTTCCGACAGTAGCTTTTTTTTTACAGTCAACTTTTTCCCTAGTGAAATGTTGCATTGTCCACAATGGTCACATTTCTTTTCTAGTCATCCCTTATTAAATAGTGACCCTCAATTATATATATATATATATATATATATATATATATATATATATAACTAATTAAATTATTAAAAAATATTATTATTATTATATTATTTTTAAAAAAAATCAGCGAAGAAGAAAAACAAATTATATAAAAAAAAAAGGAAGAATGGATAAACTTGTGCCAAGATTGATGAATTACATATGCCACAATGGCATATGCAATTTGAGGAAATTGTCAGGCAACAAGCTTGAGGACAAAGCTTTTTGAAGAGAGAAGCAATGTTACGAATATAATTTATATAAAATAAAAGTAAATAAAAATAAATGTAAATAAAAAATAATCAAAATAATAATTATTTCAATAGTCAAAAGTTAGATGAAAAGGCATGTCTAAACTACATGCCTAGTGATTAAGGGACACCTGCTTAGGTATATGAGCAGGAGCTCATTGTAACATTCAACACGCTTGTACATTTCTTCTTATTAATAAAAATACTACTACAATACAGTGTGTATTTACATTTAAAGCACAACAACTCTAAGTTTTCTTGCTACAGAAGGTGATCCCAGGAGCTCCTTGCAAGATGGCATTGGAGATTATTTCCACATTGAAAGGGAGAAATGGGAAATTGTTTGGTCTCAATTTGATTATGCTCCCATTTATGACACCGACAAGGAGGATGAGGCTGAGATTGGTCTTCCCTTTCTCTCGGACATTATTTATGATGACATATCCGTTGATACCCTTGGGAACGATAATTATTTTTTTCCCTTGCATGAAGAGGGGCAGTCGAAAGCAATCAATTATCCTTTTAGGGAAAACCCAATCTTTGATATTAATAATAAGGAAATCAATAAGGCTCCTACTTGTGATTGTATATTCAAATCACTTGAACCTATTTTGGGGGAAGAAAAACCCGTTGAAGCTGCCCCAGAAGCCCCTCTAGGGAAAAGAGCTCGGGGCCCCATCAAGATCCGAGCCCAAAGCTCCCATCGAGCCCAAAGGTCGGGTGCCCCTCAAGTTAGGTAAGCTCTCAAGTCCGAGATGCCCCTCAGGAGGTCACCATCATCAAGTATCTTGACCACTGCTCGGCGATGCCCTCACGTTAGGTAACTAGTTTGACTTCCCAGCCCTCAGGAGGTAAGCCCCGCACCTCTGGTACACCGATAAATCACAGTATAGGTATACCCTTTAGGGCATTAAAAGGTCCTTCCACAGTGTCTGTGCCATCAAGTCATGGTGTCACTGGGTTGGACGTCATCTCAGGGATGAAATTGTGTATACTTGTATGCAGCCAACTCATGCAGCGTAATACTGAGCTACAAGCAATAATGAGCGTGTAAGGCAACGGGTTCGAAAAATAGTACGACACACCTTTAAAAAGGGGTATGTTAAGGATAAGGGCTTATCTGAATACCCTTATGACTTGCTCTGGTCACAGCCAGTCAAGGTGTGACCCCATTGGGTGAAGCAATTTGGCCCGAGTTGCGATGCCTCAGGGAGACCACTGCAGGTGTTTATAAACTTAGCACGCCTACACCAAGGTTGTTCAACTACGTCCTATGTGCCACCCTACACTGCACCCTCCATGTGCCACCCTACGCTACTCCCTACATGTGCCACCCCACGTTCTTGTCATTTTCTATGTACTGTAATGACCCATACCTTAGTGACAAGTAGAATAACCGATACAATTATGTTTGGTTGAACCAATCAAATAATAAAATAAGTTAATTAAGGCAAATTAATTAATATTATAAACAAAAAAAGTCATCACACCCATTCCTCATTAAAAAAAAAAACAAAATAATTTAATCAAGCTTATCTCGACATTAATGTACCCTTAAATGAAGATAAGGTCGCCTTAAATGGTGGCAGACCCTCTTAAATGTAATAAAAGATCTTCGAGAGTGAAAGGCGGTGGGGAGATAGATATAAGGTGGAGGATGTGCGGGAGTAAGGGAGTGGTGCGAGGAGAAGAAAAATCCTATATTCTGGAGCAAATGGATTGAAGTATACGCAGAGTTTTCAAAAGAGAGTTTCACCGTTCTGGGATTTTGGGCACGGGGGCAGAAGAGTAATATTCTGGGTCTAGGATTGTTCCAAGATCGGCTGGGAGGATTGTTGTTTTGGTAATCTGTCCATATTCACCTACTGCATCCCAGGTATTTCCCATATAGCATAAATTGAATTTTCTTTTATTTCTGAACTGCATGAAATCGTACTTTTATTTGATTTCTGGTTGTATATGCTTGGATATATATATATCAAAATGACCTCTTTAACTGTACAAAAGGGAAAGATGATAAATTGTAATTGTTTCCTGAATTAAATTACACAAATTTGGAATAATGTTTAGAAACAGCAATAATTCCCTGTTAAATTCTTTAGTTAAACATTGAAACTGTCGAAAAGTAACTGAAGAATGGTGAAGAATTTAGAAATTCAATATTCAGGTTATTACATTTGGTATCAGAGGCAGATTCAAACCCTCTTTACAACCTTAAAGGCACATTAAAAACTGCTGCTGGTATAAACCAGTCTCTGGTTGTTCCAAATTTAAAGCTGCTGTGTAAACCTGCACCTACAAAATGAAGCTTCAGTATGGAAGGAAACCAGCGGGTCAGCGAATGGCGTAAATAGACATTCACAAATATGGAAACAACAAAATTAGCAACCATAGAATTCCAATAACAATACAATCTTTATGTACACTGTAAACCAAAAGAAAGCCTGCGTAGGGACTTTGGGAGCACCTCAGAAATTGACAGGATTTTGGAAATAGGAAGAAAATGAAGAAAAGTGTCAATCCAGATCCTAAGGCACGCAGTTCAGGAAAAATATACAATCTGGAGTTAAAAATATATATATATATATATATATATATACTGTTCAAGCAGCAGTACTTCTGCATCTGCTCACCTTAGGGAGATCTATTGTGGCTGGGACTTAAATGCTCGACAAGTAGCTTATGTATTCTAGATAAATGAGCATGGGTCAGTGTTTAACGCAGACAAACAACCTTCTTAAAGGTGGTCTACATCCATCTTCTACTTTAATTCATCATTCTGCCATGGCCACAAGCAGACTATGACAGCATGGAAAGCAACCTACAGACAACAGACCTTGAAAACTAAAAACATAAATTTGGAAAAATCTTTAGCATTCTGTTCAGTTGCAACTGCTTATTAACTCTGGCTCTTCAACACCTTTGACTGAAGGTCATGGTGCTATCCCATTCCAAGTCAATGGAACTCTGAAACAGTCCACACACACAGATGAAAATTTTGAAAACTTACCATGGGACACTGGAGTCCAAACTCCAGAAAGCTCCCCTAGACGTCGAGATCAAATAGCAGAAAAGAGTGATGTTCTAGGGAAAGCATTTCGGTAGAATGTTGAGCGAAAGCAAGGGTGAGCTTCAAAGGCAGTATGTTGGTCAAGTTGCATTAGCCGAACATGTATCCCAGCAGCTTCTCAAGATTCCATCCAAGCTCCCTGGAGTTGATATTATTCGCTTGCAAAGTATATTATAGTCTGTGTTTCAAAAACAATTCGCTGTCAATTCAAAAATTGTGGGTAGCAGAGGTAAAGCCAGCTACCGAACGGGACATGCCCGGTTGTTGCGTTGTCTAGTATTGAAGCCACAGCTGGTCACGGCTTATTTGGTTTTATCTGATCGTGGGAAAATAAATAAAATTAGAATATAAGTAGTATTTTAGCCGTCTATGCTTCATATATATATATATATAAACAGAAGTCGACCTTTGCAAAATTATAAACGTATTTAAAAACGCCGATTTATCATACGCCAGTGATAATTATAAATGTGAAGTCGAACTTTGCAAACTATAAACGTATTTAAAATATATGTATATGTATATAATATCTGATCCGTCACTATATTACTGGTATTTTAGCCGCGCTTATATTATAATGTGCTGCGAACCAAAATATATAATTACCCATATCTATTCATGTGACGGGGGTCGAGGTCCAGGTTTGAACCCGTGACCTCCCCCACGCCTCCACCGACGGGTTTTAATAACGTATTCCAGTGTAATAAACGAGCAGGGTTATTACATTCGTTGGGTTCGAATGCACGAATTACGCCGTGGCTTATCCCTTTAGTCGATAAACATAAAGCTGTTGGTACATACGATTGGGATTGTAATCAGATCTCAAAAATTGTATTTTTAAATATAAATTAAATTGTAATGTTATGGGTATACATATATATGGGTATATTTAAAAACCATACGATTGGGATTATAACCAGGTTATCATATGCCGAGATATAAGAATAAGTGAAAAGTCGAGTTTTGTGAACATATTTAAAAACCGAGTTTTCTTATGCCAGCTAGGAATATATGTAGGTTTAAAAATTTTATCGTATGATTTAAATGTATGGTTCTACTGGGAGGGGTCTAAATTTGGTATCACGTAGCTGGGACAGATTAAAACCACGTAGCTGCCAGGTTTTGAGCCTCGGTCGGGGCTCGTCCAACCGGCAGCCCACACCATCGTTGATTTATCAAAATATATATATATATATATATATATAAATGTTAAATGCGTTTTAATTTTGAAATTTAAAATTTCATATGGTATATAAATGTTAATGCGTTTTAAAATTTTGAAATTTAAAATTTCATTCATGATATTATATGGTATATATATTAATGCCTTTTAAATTTTGAAATTTAAAATCTCATTCGTGATATTATATGGAATATATATATATATATATTAATGCGTTTTAAAATTGAAAAAAAAAAAAAAAAAATTGTAATTAATATTGTATATATATATATAGTGTCAAATAGTCATTATTATATGAAAAATTAATATCCTGTTTAAGGTGTTTAAACGCGTTTAATTTAAAAAAAAAATAAAAAAAATATATATATATATATATATATATATATATATTCGGAATGATGTGGTAGGGTTATACATGGTTAATGGTGGATACGTTCAACTATATAACATATCATCAGACAGAGAAAATGATAGCATCATGTGCTGTGATCACATGTGCATTGTGATGCATTAATACTATAGTTAAATCATGAACCTAGCTAGATGATTCACGTTGCGTCGGGATTAAATAGGTCTTAAACCTTGCATTTCACTCTAGATTTAGTAAGCATACATTACCCTGCATAGGACAAGGAGGTCGCGTTGCCACCCTCCTTGACCTCGGTACCAGTAAGACCTGCCTGCAGGTAAAATAGCAAAAGAACTATACCCGTATGCCAGCTCTAATCTTGCGAAAATTATATTTGTCAGTCTGAAAATTTATCCACTCCTCATGAATTTATTATTATGCATTTCAGGAAAATTACCATGTTGAACACGTACCAAAGGCGGCAACGCCAACGAAATGCAGCGCCGCCACCTCCACCTTCACCATCGCCTTCACCACCATCAAGATCGCCGTCAGCACCTGTTGCTCCGCCTGATCTCACTACTGTGATGAGCTCGTTAGAGGCCATTATGGAAACCTTGAAAGGGTCGCAGTCGACCAGGAACAAGGAGGAGCGACGTCAGTCAGAGGAAAGGCACTCAGAAAGGCCGAGGGATTTTGATGACAAACCTCCCAGAGAAGATATTTCACGGGAACTGCAAAAGATTAAACTCCCTGTATTCTCTGGGGGACGAGCTGGAGAGCAGGCCGAAGCATGGTTGGAAGGGATGATCAGGTGCTTTGCGTTAAGGGAATATTCTTCAACGTCTAAAACAAGGATCGCTGTTTTCCAACTCAGGGGGAATGCTCTGATTTGGTGGGGGAATATGGAAAAACAGTTGCATCTCACTTCAGACACCGTTCCTTGGGAATTGTTTGTGGACCGGTTCCGTGCGAAATACTTGCCACCTTTCTTTCAAGAGCAGCAAGCTGGAGCCTTCCATACTCTAACCCAAGGGGGTAAAACCGTGGAAGAATACGAGACAAGGTTCATGGAACTTGTGAAATATGTTCCTTATCTAGACACGGATGAACGCCAAGCCGAGCATTTCATATTTGGGTTAAATCCTCGGATCAGAGCCATGGTAAGAATGTGGAAGCCACCAACGGTGGCGGAGGCAGTAGAATGTGCTCGTTATGCAGAAGAGCATTTGGGAATTAAAAGGGATTTCAGGCCAGCTGAATCAATACCGCAGGCATTTACAGGAAAGACTCCCCGAAATTTCTTCCGAGGAAATAACTCGAGACCACCTCCTTATGGTAACAGGTTTACCCCAAGAGGAGCGGGGGCAGGAGCTCCCAGGACCATAAACGCAATAACTTCCGGGTCTTCAAACAACAGTGCGTGGAGGTCTCGTGGAACGGGTAATCGAGGAAGGAATGGGAGAGGAAGCAGCACTAGGGGACAGAGTTCTTGGTCGGGGATTTCTCAGTCAAACGAAAGAGGACCAACCCGAGTGGACTGTTGGGGATGTGGAGGACCCCATCTTCGACGGGATTGTCTGGAGAACTCGCGACGAACAGGAAAAGAACCGGAGAACTCGCGGCGAACAGGAAAAGAGCCGTCATCAGATGCTCAAAGCGATCACAGAATCCATGCTGTCGTCAACAACAACCAAGCCGCGCATCAATCCACGGTAGTGGAATCTTCAGGTACAATCAACGGAATAAAACTCAAAATCTTGTTTGACACTGGAGCTACTGATAGTTTTATTTCACCATATGCATTGAATAAATGTGGGTTGGCAGCGTGCAAACAAGACGATTTTAGACAGGTAGAAATGGCTTCAGGAGACCTTCAATCGGTAGAATTAAGTGTGGAGGATTGCAAAGTTGATCTAGGAGCCTGTGTGACCAAACTAAAAGTATATGTCACAGCCCTAGGTACTTACGACCTGGTGATAGGAATGGATTGGTTAGAATCTCATCGAGCATGGGTAGATTGTTCCGAGAAAACAATACTTTGCGTAAATGATATGGGTGAGACAATCCAAATTCAAGGTATTAAGAGAAAGGTATCCTTGCGTTTCATCTCAGCCATGCAGATGAAGCGGTGCTTGAGGAAGGGCTGTCAAGTGTATGTCGTTCAAATGGTAAGCAAAGAAAAAGGGCCTTCCTTAGATCAGTATCCGATTTTATCAGAATTTCCGGATGTCTTTCCAAAAGAACTACCTGGACTGCCTCCTCAGAGAGAACTAGACCTCACCATTGAGTTGAAACCTAGTACGGAACCTATATCCAAAACTCCTTACCAAATGACTGCCCTGGAACTTCAAGAGTTGCAAATACAGCTAAAAGAACTATTAGATGTAGGGCACATTCGACCCAGTGTTTCACCATGGGGTGCTCCAGTAATCTTTGTCAAGAAGAAAGATGGTTCATTACGACTGTGCGTGGACTATAGAGATTTAAACCGGGCCACGGTAAAGAATAGGTATCCAATGCCCCGCATTGACGACCTTTTCGATCAAATGAAAGGAGCTACAGTATTTTCAAAGATCGATCTGCGATCAGGTTATCATCAACTCAGGATTAGCAAGAGCGACGTTTCTAAGACTGCATTCCGAACTCGCTTCGGGCATTATGAATTCATCGTGGTGCCATTTGGGTTGACCAATGCACCTGCAGTCTTCATGAACCTTATGAATAGCGTTCTCCGCAAATATCTCGACAAATTTGTACAAGTTTTCCTGGACGATATCCTCATTTACTCTAAGAATGAAAAGGAGCATGAAGAGCATCTTCGAATAGTGTTATCTTGTCTCAGAGAGCACAAGTTATATGGAAAATTATCCAAATGCGCTTTCTTCCAGAAAGAAATCCATTACTTAGGTCATATCATATCAGGCGAAGGAATCTCTGTAGATCCTGAAAAGGTAAATACAATCAGAGAGTGGCCGATACCTAAGAATGCACATGAAGTGCGTAGTTTTATGGGTTTAGCAGGTTACTACCGAAGATTTGTGGAGGGATTCTCCAAAATTGCAAAACCAATCACAAACCTTCAGCGTAAGGGCGTCAAGTATGAATGGACTGAGGAATGTGATAAAGCTTTTTATGAGCTTAAGCGATTATTGACTAGTGCATCGATTTTGCGAGTGCCGGATATGGATAAAGACTTTACTGTATGTACCGACGCATCTAAGCAGGGGTTAGGCGCCGTTCTAATGCAGGAAGGAGGCGTAATAGCATACGCTTCGAGAAAATTAAAAACACATGAAGAACTTTATGCTACGCATGATTTGGAGTTAGCTGCGGTGGTCTTAGCCTTAAAGATGTGGAGACATTACTTGGTAGGGAGAAACTTTGTGCTTAAAAGTGACCACCAAAGTTTGCAGTATTTATTCACCCATAGAGACTTAAATGCAAGACAAAGACGATGGAGTGAACTCCTAAGCGAATACGATTTTGCAATTTCCTATATAAAAGGAAAGGAAAATGTGGTAGCAGATGCCTTAAGTAGAAGACCCCGAATATTCTCCCTCGTACCTATCAAGGTGAACTTGAGAAATCAAGTGCTTGAACATCTGGTAAGAGACAGTTGGTATTTAAAAGTAAGGTCAGGGCTCGAAAGCGACCACTCGAAGGAACCTAAGTTCGATGGGTATGATTTAGAAGAGGATGGAATTCTACGATTTCACGGAAGGATGTATATACCAGATAGTGGGGATCTCCGAAACACCATCTTGAAGGAAGCACACCAAGCAGTATATTGTGCACATCCTGGGGTAAAGAAGATGTATGCGGACACCAAGAGACTTTTCTTCTGGTCAGGCATGAAAAGTGACATTGTCCAATTTGTTGCTAGATGCCTTGAGTGTCAACAGGTAAAAGCTGATCATCGCCACCCAGCAGGTCTCTTACAATCTCATGACATCCCTATGACTAAATGGGAGATAATTTCTATGGATTTTATCGTTGGGCTGCCACTTACGCAACAAAAGCATAATGCCATTCTGGTTGTTGTAGATAGATTAACAAAAAGCTCCCATTTCATCCCAGTAAGAGATACTTATGAGGTAGCTGATGTAGCTAGGGTATTCATAAATGAAATCATCAGATTTCATGGAGTACCTAAGAAAATTATATCCGACAGAGATCCTCGATTCACATCAAGGTTCTGGAATTGTATGCAGTCAGCCTTGGGAACACAGTTAAATTTGAGTACTGCCTATCATCCTGAGACCGATGGACAGACAGAAAGGGTAAATCAAGTACTCGAGGATATGCTAAGGATGTATGTGATGGACCAATAGTCACGTTGGGAAAAGTACTTACCCTTGGTGGAATTTGCTTACAACAATAGCTACCATAGTTCGATCGGGATGCCGCCATTCGAAGCATTATACGGAAGACCTTGTAGAACGCCGTTAAGTTGGGACAGGTTAGAAGATCGAATAATCGTCGGACCAGACTTGATCCAAGAGATGGAGGATCAGGTAAAACTGATTAGACAACGGTTAAAAAAGGCTCAGGATAGACAGAAAAGTTATGCGGACACTCACAGGACAAATAGAAGTTATGTGGTAGGAGATCAAGTTTTCATTCGCATCAGACCAAATAAGAGTACCATTCGGTTTGGGAAGGGGACAAAATTATCCCCCCGGTTTATTGGACCGTTTGAAATCCTGGAAAAAGTTGGACCAGTCGCTTATCGTCTTGCACTGCCACCCCACCTGCACAAAATTCATAATGTATTTCATGTATCTGCCTTGCGACATTATATTGCTGATAAATCTCATGACCTTCAATGGAAGGAACTGTAGGTATCGGACGAGGGAACCCTAACGGTCGAACCATTACGTATTCTGGAACGTAGGGTTCGACAGCTCAGGAACCGCTGGATAGACCAAGTAAAAGTCCAGTGGGACAAGTATAGTCCTGGATCAGCGACTTGGGAGGATGCTGAGACTTTTTGCCAGAATTACCCCAGCTTATGCTAAATTTTGAGAACTGAAAACTTTTTATGTATATGACTGCTCTATTTTGACACTTGAAATTTTGAAATACTATGTAAAAGATGAGTTTTACTTTACTGGTACATGGATACACATAAGTCTAGAATGCTACTTCACTCTACTGATACAGAATATATGCTGTTTATTTAAAAATTTACTGGTGCATGGACACCGATATGCAATACGTCATTTAAATTAGCAGTGCAAGAATGTGAAATCATAGATTAGACATTATAGATGAAATATCTATCAATTTATTTCATTGCATTTCAAATATGATTCAAGGAAGGGAAATAAAAGAATAACTACATATCGAATATGAAAAGTGAAACCTATGGGTATATAGATTGAAATGGATAGAGAAATGCATCATAAATGGAACATGAATGAACTAAACAAAAGCAACATCTGAAATGAGAATTTTACTTACCTATGTGAACAAATTTTCTTTTATATATAAGTTCTAAGATTGATATCATACACATCAAAGTATTTTGAATACGTAGAGGTTGTTATATGGGTAAAAATTGGTTATGAACAATATATATGCATATGCTGTAATATGTGTACAAGTGTTTACATTGCAGATTGTGTACCAGTGATTGCTTCACAAAACACAGGTTACCGAAACAATAGACGTGATGACAAAATCCCAGAACGTTGAGACTCCATGTGATTCCATGATAGGGTGTTGACCCTAGTTCTACTGGGAGGGGTGGAGGTGTTACCCACTGTTTATCCTCCAATACCTGGAGTCATGGGAGGACTGTGCGAGTCACGCTCCCCTAGAGGTGTGATGATGACTGCCGGATGCCTGCAAGCATATCAGGTCAATATAATCAACGCTGATATCCTTAAGGTCTATGAATGGATCAGTAAAACGGATGCCATGTCATATTCCTGTAGAGGACGGATAGGAAGGGAATGGAAGAGATTAGGAAGGACAGGATGATTTTAGAATAGTTTGCAGAGGCGGTTGAGATGTGAAGTAACAAATAAATTACAGAAAAAGAAACATGCTTATACAAACGAAATTCAATCTTAAAAATACAAACCTTGAGTATATGAAGCCCTAACTTTGGGACGAAGTTTTCTGAAGGGAGGAAGTATGTAATGACCCATACCTTAGTGACAAGTAGGATAACCGATACAATTATGTTTGGTTGAACCAATCAAATAATAAAATAAGTTAATTAAGGAAAATTAATTAATATTATAAACAAACAAAAGTCATCACACCCATTCCTCATTTAAAAAAAAAAAAACAAAATAATTTAATCAAGCTTATCTCGACATTAATGTACCCTTAAATGAAGATAAGGTCGCCTTAAATGGTGGCAGACCCTCTTAAATGTAATAAAATATCTTCAGGAGTGAAAGGCGGTGGGGAGATAGATATAAGGGGGAGGATGTGCGAGAGTAAGGGAGCGGTGGGAGGAGAAGAAAAATCCTATATTCTGGAGCAAATGGATTGAAGGATACGCAGAGTTTTCAAAAGAGAGTTTCACCGTTCTGGGATTTTGGGCACGGGGGCAGAAGAGTAATCTTCTGGGTCTAGGATTGTTCCTAGATCGGCTGGGAGGATTGTTGTTTTGGTGATCTGTCCATATTCACCTACTGCATCCTGTGTGCATTTCCCATATAGCATAAATTGAATTTTCTTTATTTCAACCGCATTAAACTGTTTATTATCCTTTCTTCAGTTTACAGGTTGAGAACAAGACATCATAAATATCTTTAAACCACAGATACAGTGAAAAGATGAAATTGATTGTTTCTAATGTCAAACTAATAGTTAAACTCTGAAACTGTCGGAAACTAACTGAAGAATGGTGAAGAATTTATAAATTCAATATTCAGGTTCTTACATTCTACGTCGCACTACGCCACCCACCTTATGGGTACGTTGTTCTTGTTGAATCAGAGAATACGCCACACTATCCTATGGTTACATTGTTCTTGTTGTGGTACGTTGTTCTTGTTGAATCAGAGAATATGCCACACTACGCCACCCACCCTATGGGTACCTTGTTCTTGTTGTGCCACCCTACGTACCCAGCTTTTGTATTGAGGGGCAGTCGAAAGCAATCAATTATCCTTTTAGGGAAAACCCAATCTTTGATATTAATAATAAGGAAATCGATAAGGCTCCTACCTGTGATTGTATATTCAAATCACTTGAACCTATTTTTGGGGAACAAAAACCCATTGAATATGACACTTCGCCCTCCCCTTTTCCTTTTCCTCTTGTTTATCACTTTGTTTCTTCCTCAAGTGATTCCCTCACCCCTTGTCATATGATCTAAAGTGAGCATGAGCCATTTTCCCCTTCTGAGTATAGTGTCAAGGAAGAGCCCCTCATTGACTATTCTTTGTCTCCTTGGACACACCCTCGCAATTATGATCACTCCATAGCCTCCCCTCTCCAATGTGACCATCACTGCAAGCAACCTATTTGTTTCACTCCTTCCTTCCCTCACCCTTCGTTCCCCTCTCAACACAACCTTGTGGAATTCAGAAAGCATAATATCATAAACAATGATTGTGATAAGGAGTTCTTGAGAGTGATATTTCATTCCACCATTGTGTACTTAGAGGGAAAGCCCCACACTTCTAGATTGACTTATTTTCCTTCTCCTAGGGCTTCCTTTTCACTCGAATGGAGACCATATTTTCCCACCCTAGCCCGCTTCATCCTCCAGGTAATTGTATCCGCATTCGCTTTTGGATTTGCTACATGAGTAATCATACTAGCAAACATATGTATATTGATATGATGAAATGTTGGTTGCACTGACTTTATGATTACACTTAGTATTAGCATTACTATATGTGTGTTAGGGTTGGATGCATTCCATGTTGATTTTCTCATTAGAACTAACATGATATGGTATTTCTCATAATAGAGTAGTTGCATTTAGATTAAAATTACATATCTTTCCTTTCTTGTTGATTTTTACAACCTAATACTAAGCATGGATGATCATTAGACACCATAAAAACATGTCGCTTCATGTGGTTGGTCTTTGTATGTGTAGGTAACAGGACTACGGAAACCAAGAGATTGTTGGTTTTCTCATCACCTCTTGTTTGAGTAACTTCGCGCACTTTTCCGAGAACTCATGTCCCAGATGTTACCCACCACCTACAGGTAGTGTATATAGGAAAAAACCTTTCTCCTAGATGGTCCTCACCCGATAGCCAACAGCCCCTTGCAACCGCCAGACAGCTCGATGTGCCATTTTCTCCACCACTTGAGCCAACCATATCATCCCTCAACCACTTGTCATCAATGTTTATTTGAAGATGGGCCTTCTGACCCCAAAGGTATGGCCTTTCATTAGTATAGTTGAGTAATTTTCCTTACTTGTCATGGGCCCTTTTGAACATGGATTGGTGGGGGTATTCGATGGAAAAAGTGTGTTAGGCCTATATTCTTGTCTCCATTGCCCGATTTCGTGGTTACCCTTTGTATACTAGTCTTGTGGGGTCTCCTTTACTGACCATTTGTATTTTGGTTTGGAACTACACGGAAAATCACGATTTTGGTTGCGTGGTCCCGCTTCCCATACCACCTACATCACTCCCCTTCCACTCGTCTTAGCCCCATTTATATCATTTCCCATCCAGGTCCACATGTGACCACTAGGTCCACATACGGTTAGTCTTGCCCTCCCCTTGTCCACACCTTCGTCGGGCCTTGAATGATGCCCAAGAGGTTGATGCAGCTAAAAAGAAAAATACAAGCATTTTTTGCCACTCCCGATAGGAAATGTACCACAAAATGCAAAACATGGTTGGGAAATACAATTAGCACATGGGTAAAATCCAAACATGAGCTCTACCCCTTACCCATGGCCATCACCCCAATTCCTATGGGCCCTAGATGTGCCCCCTCTATCATTAAGGAACCCATGATTATCCCAACCCCTGGTGGGCAATCAACCACCCCACCTTAAGGCGGTATTGACTACTACATATCACACATCATGCTCTCCATCCCCTGGAGCCCCGAGCAGTTATGAAGAAAAATCAATAAAAGGAAAAAGGCACATGAGGAAGGGTGGAAAAACAAAGGCTAGGGTAACTCATGTACTATGATCTGCTCCCTCATATACTTATATACCCAGGTATGAGCTTCCCCTGTTATAGCTACCCTTGCACCTTGACATGTGGCTTGGATGTTTCCCCTGATCCCCACTCCATTCCATTATTATACCATTTTCCACCTGCCACTTGAAGGATGCCCCATGGACATGTCACCCCCTTTAGAGGTTGAAACCACCTAATAGGGTCCTTGGCTAACTCCTATTGAGCTTGGAGACACTTATACATACCAAATCCCACTATGGAAGGGCATGCCGCCATGAAGTGCCCCATTGGTTCCATGAATTACAGGCTCTTTTACCTGATTATTCTAATGATTTATTGTATTGGAGGGAAACGAAACGCATTGGATCTTATGTAGGATTGCAGATGGATTTCCATTTGGGGATTGGTCTACCAATATGAGGTCTTATCCCTCCAGAGGGCCACATTTTCACTTATAGGGTGGGTGTTGAGAGCCATGGCCTCCACCTTAGCCGAGATTACTTCATGGATCCCCAACAGCGTTCATTGATTGCTCCTATCCCACCTTTGGGATGACGATGATGCACCTAGGTCACCATCCCCAGTCAACCCCACAGTTGCACCATACACTTGGCAGATGTTCTAAGGTCCAAAGTGTTGATTTATGGTAGCATCGCATGTGTTCTAGACTTGTAACTTTGTATATAGGTTAAGACACATGTATTCCATTATACCCAAAAATGGTTTTGGAAAATTCCACTTAGAGATGATTTAATTAAATTAATTAATTGTTTTTTAATGTTTTCCTAAGTCTAAACTTCGGGAAACTGATTAATTAAAGGGTATTAATTAAATCAAGTGTGAATCTTCTAGATAAAGTCATGGATCACCTCCAAGTTAATCTTAGCCCTTGAGTTTTAATCTTGGCCATTGAAGGGTCAACGGAAGAATATAAGAAGGAAGGTGAGGGGCCTATGGAAATCACATTTGAGCACATTGAGCATTTGGCTTTTTCGAGTTTGTGTGAGGAGACACAGCTTTTGGTCAGAATCGAATCACTAGCGCAGGGTTTGATAAGTGATTTTGATTTAGTGATTAGATCCAGAGAGGGGCAAATGCAGTAACTGGTCAGGAAGACTAGGAGTACATGTCAAAGAGAGGCAGCAGTAATGCGGAGAGAGGCAGCGCAATTTTCTAAAAGGGTGATGCAATCCCTAAAGGGAATCACGCAGAAGTGACGCAGTGCCTTCCAGAGTCAGTCCGAAGATAGCTAGAGGCTGGGGTTTATGAGCCAGGAGGGCCAAAACTCAGTGTCATATCAGCTTGATCAGTTGCAGAGAGAGGTGACGCAGTTCCTCAGTTTGCCCATGCAGGGTTACGTAGTTCCAGCGTAGGCAATCACGTTGAGGCAGAGAGGGGCTTCACCAACGTTGTTTAGATCAGTCGAGGACTTGCAGAGTGAGGTATATCACACAATGTCATCAGTTGTCTAGATTCCTCTGAAGGGTGAGTCGGATATTGGCACCCTAGTTGTTCTCAAGATTCTGTTGCTTAATAATATAAAACCCACAGATCTGTTGCACTGGTTTTCTCAAGTTGGGTTTTTCCGAGGACTTAGTCCAAAAATAGCTGTGTCAAATGTGGATGTTTTTCATTGTATTTTGTCTAGTTTGTTTCAGCACTTAGATTTAGTCCGCAACATTATTTGTGTAGACTCCTTCAGTAATTACTTTGGTATTTCACTACAATGAAATAATTATGAAAAATAATAGGAGAAGTAATTCAGATTTGTTGCAGTAGGAATCCAGTTTTAGGAATTTTCACATGGTATAAGAGCGTATTCAAGCTGAAGTGCAGGAGAAACAAGAGTGAACCAGCAGAACAATGCTGAGGAGACTGGGATCTGGGTAAGCTGTTGGAAATACTGAGAGGGGGGTGAATCAGTATTTCTTTTCAATTGTTAATTATTGCCAGTTAGATTTTTCACAATTAAAGACAGAGAGGTGTATAATGATAATATTAAGGATTAATAAGAATTTCAATCCCCTTTCTAATAATAGTATACAATAGATGAGTGAGGGCACCAACCTGTTGCCAAGCACCAACTTGGACTTTGATGAGGTTCCGACCTCTAGGGCTTTGACCCTATCTTCTCAAGGCACCAACCTTGTGTTTAGGAGCTCCTACTCCAAGGACACCAATCCTTCTTTGCTTGGTTTAATAGAGAATGTGAATAGTGCTTACTTGAATGTTCTTGACATATTCATCATTGTATTATTTCTTCCAATATTCTTCACTTCACTCTCCACTTGTCTTCATCACTGTATTATTTCTTCCAAAAAAAATTCTTCACTGACTTCACTGTCCACTTGTCTTCATCACTGTTCAAGTCTTCAAATAGTTCATACCTCTAATATCAAGTATGTGATCACTGTTTCGAGTCCCTCAAGGTCACAGGTATGAGGTACTAGTCCATCCACTGCACTGAGCTATTGTGACTGTCAAGGATACCACAGGTATCTTCAAATCATTGCTACAATAATCTGCTCCCCAAACTGTTCTTAATGGTGACTGCTCTTAATTAGTTAAAATTTTGTTGTTATAGGTCTAGGCTCCACAAGTATGCCTTCAAGGTGTTGCTGTCTAAGCTTCTAAAAAGGAGCTACCACAGGTCCGCCAAGTATAGCCCTCTGCAACAGCCTCACTACAGGTCCGAAAGTCTAAAGTTGTTCAAGTAGAATCTGTTGTCTTATTAACCTCAAACCCAAATCAGATATATCTCTCCCTTCTTCAATGTTCACGAGTTGTGAACAGTGGTATTAATTCTGTGATTACCACTGAATTTTTGTGTTCCAAAATGAAGACCGAAAACCTTGTATATATAGTCTTATTTTGATGCTAAATAAAAAGACATGTTTCCACACACAGGCCGACAAGGGATGGCTAGGACAGGTTAGCTCCAAGACCTGAATAATTTCCTTAACTTGAAAAATTCATATCTCCCAAACCGCTTGGAGTTTTGGGGCGTGTAAGGGCTCATTAGAAAGCGAAAATTATGCTCTAAAGGATGGTGAAGGTCTCACAAAGAAATTTTACTTCTAAGATTGTGAAACATATTTTTCTTTGTGACTGTCCTTAAATTTTAGGTATAAAAAGATTGGGACAGCATGAGGAATGTTTGGGGCAAAGTGGCTTCTACATTCTTTGGTTTCTTCATTGTTATTAATGTCATGTAGCATCATGTATCAACAATGTCATCATATACTAATGCAGTGATATGTCATAGTGCAGCCTTCATCTCAGTCAAAGTCATATTGACATCAATGACAATCTAAATTAACAATCTCCCCCTTTGTCATTGATGGCAATATTCTTGCCCTTCCAACATTCTCTCCCCCTTTGTCATCAATGGAAAATGGGGTACCCAAGTACTCCCCCTGTCAAGCTGCTCCCCCTAACATACTGTACTCTTGACATGCTGCGTGATTTAATGTGATACAAGAGCAACGACTCCCATCTTTTGGCGAAGATACTCAAATGCTTCTCGTGGAAGGGGTTTTGTAAAGATATCCGCAATTTGCACTTTTGTATTGACGTATTCCAACATGATATTGTGTTCAGCAACTTGTTCACAGAGAAAGTGGTATTTGATTAGAATATGTTTGGTCCTTGAGTGCATCACCAGATTCTTTGAAAGACTGATGGCGCCAATATTTTCACAAAAAATAGTAACTGGTTGCTTAGTTTCTATGTTAACATCCTTCAAGGCTTCCTTCATCCATAGAATTTGTGTACAACAATCAACAACAGCTATATATTCGGCTTCAGCTATAGAAAGGGATATAGATGATTGTTTTTTGCTGAGCCAAGATACAAGACAATCTCCCATAAAGAATGCATTTCCATTGGTACTTTTTCGATCATCCACGCTTCCGGCCCAATCAACATCAGAGTACGCTGTCACAATAAGAGTTGAACTCTTAGGATACCAAAGACCGAAATCAATCGTTCCTTTCAAATATCTGAGAATTCTCTTCATAGCTGCTAGATGGGATTGTTTAGGACTTGACTGAAATCTTGCTACCATTCCTACTGCTTGCATAATATCTAGTCTTGTAGCAGTTAAGTATAGGAGAGCTCCAATTATTGATCTGTAAAGAGTTGTATCTATAAGAGGGGTATCATCATCTTTGCTTATTTTACAATCAATGGTCATCGGTTTGCTCATAGGTGCACAATCTTCCATCCCATATCTTTTGAGCATGTCTTTAAGTTATTTTGCTTGAGATATAAGCATGCCTGCAGAGGTTTGAGATATTTGTAGCCCAAGAAAGTAAGACAACTCCCTAATCATTGACATCTCGAATTTTTTGGACATATTTATAGCAAATTCATGGCTCATTTCTTCATTCTTGCTAGCAAAGATTAGATCATCAACGTAAACAAGAGTGATTAGAAGTTTTTCCTTGTCCATCTTCATCTAGAGATTGCTACCTGCCACTCCCTTTTTGAAACCCTCTTGTTGCAAATAGTGATCCAACTTTGCATACCATGCTCTAGGGGCTTGTTTTAATCCATACAAGGCCTTTTTTAGTTTGCATACAAAGTCTTTTCTTTCAGCAAGATCAAATCCTTTTGTTTGCTCCATGTAAACTTCTTCCTTGAGATATCCATTCAGGAATGCTAATTTTACATCCATTTGATAAACCTTGAATCCTTTTGAGCAAGTAAATGCTAAAAACATTCTTATGGCTTCCATTCGAGCTACTGGTGCAAAGGTTTCTTCGAAGTCAATTCCTTCGATTTGCAAGTATCCTTTGCAGACAAGTCTGGCTTTATTTCTGATGATTTGTCCATCTTCATTCATCTTGTTTTTGAATACCCATTTTGTTCCAATTATATTTTTATCTTTTGGGCGAGGTACCAATTCCCAAGTCTCATTTTTTTTTCGATTTGAGACATTTCTTCTTCCATGGCCTTTATCCAATAAGGATCTTTGCTTGCTTGAGAAAAATTTTCAGGTTCTATTAAAGATAATAGAGCCACATCATCTTTTCTTGGGGTGCTTATCATCCTTCTTCGAGTTTGGATTCCTTCATCTATATTTCCGATGACCTGTTCTTCCGAATGATATCTTTGAACAAACTTGATCTTGGAGGGAGTTTGTGAAGATTCACTTTGAGGTTCACTTTGAGGTTCTTCATTCTCCTCTTCTTTTTCAGGTTCTTATTCTTCACTTTGTTTAAAGAAAGGCTCAACTTCATGATCTTCAGTTCTCTTTTCTGGAAGGCCTTCATCAATCTTCACATCAATGCTTTCCACTATTCTTCGTAGATGATTGTTGTAACATTTGTAAGCTTTGCTCCTAGTTGAGTATCCAAGAAATATTCCTTCGTCAACTCTAGAATCAAATTTTCTTGGTGAGTCATCATTTATTTTTATGAAGCATTTTCTTCCAAAAACTTTGAAATATTTTACCGAAGCAGGTCTTCCCTTCCATAATTCATAAGGAGCCTTTTCATTATTAGGTCTTAGTTGAGTTCGATTTAAGGTATAAACTGCGGTCCCAACTGCTTCTCTCCAAAATTTTGGTTGCAAATCAGCTGCTAGTAGCATTGTCCTTGCCATTTCTTGAATGGTTCGGTTCCTTCTTTCAACTACTCCATTTTGCTGGGGTGTCCTAGCAGTAGAGAGTTCTCTTTCGATTCCATGCTCTTTACAGAATTCATCAAATTATTTTGAGGTGAATTCTCCTCCTCTATCCGTTCTAAGACATTTAATCTTAGAATCTTTCTCATTCTCAATGAGAGCCTTAAGATTCTTAAAACATTCAAATGCTTCGGATTTATATTTTATGAAATATATCTACATCATTCTAGTATAGTCATCAACAAATAGAGCAAAGTACCTTTCACCTTGAAGAGCTGGAGTTCTAGTTGGCCCACACAAATCTGCATGAATGATTTCCAAAGGTTTTGATGTTGAGAACTCCTTAGTTTTGTGGCTAGTTCTGGTTTTCTTTCCATGTTGGCATGGGCCGCATACAACTTGATTTGGCTTGCACATTTTAGGAATGTCCCTTACTGCTTTAATTTTGCTGATGTTGACTAGGTTATCAAAACTTGTATGCCCCAATCGTTTGTGCCATAACCAACTTTCATCTGTTTGACTTAAGTAACATTTATCTTCTTGGATTTTACTGAGAATGTAAACATTATCTGGTGTTCTTACTCCTTTTGCCACAAGTTCTCTCGAGGATGAGTCTCTTATTTCACAATTTTTTGTACTAACGACAACATTATGTCCTTGGTCACAAATCTAACTAACACTTAAGAGATTGAGTTTGAGCCCTTCTACCAGCAAGGTATTTTGAGCCTTTCCTTCCTTGTCCATTGACAAGGGTAGCAGTTCCTTTTCCAGTGATTTTAGAGGATCCACATCCAAAAGATACATTTCCATTTTTCTTGTTCAATGAGATAAATATTTTTTGGCCACCTGTCATATGTCTTGAGCATCCACTATCCACGAACCAATGATTCTCTTCACTATGAGCACATAGACCTAAGCCACATTTATCAGTTTTGAGATTTACGTTTTTATCTTTTTCCCTTTTGAGAGGGCAATTTTGTTCATTATGATCATAATTATCACATAATGAGCAAGACGGATCAAACTTAGCCAAAGGATCAAAGGAATTGTAAGTTTTGATTTGTCCTTGCTCTTTAGGGCCACGCAGTTGGTTTGTTTGATCATTCAATCTTGGTGCTTCATTCTTATGAGCCTTGCAATGCTTAGCTTGATGCCCAAAGTTTTTACAATTGTAACAATGCCCAAGAAAAATAGTTTTATACCTGTTGTAGTATCCATAGCTTGAACCAACATTCTTCCTTGGAGTTGCTCTTTCTTCAATTCTTGGTTTTGAGATGGGACTTTGTTCCTGACGAGATGACTTTTCTTCTTTTGGATGGCAAGAGAGTACATCAGCATAACTTTTGGCATTATTCTTTGTACTTGATGATTCTCCTTTGAAACCAATTCCAGACTTGTCATGTTGAGGTCTTCGAGTATTAAGAATGTTGTCAAGAGCTAGAGAGCTTTGCCAACTCCTTTTGACTTGTTCTAATTCCTTTCTTAGAGATACTATTTCAGCTTCACGTTTTTCACAGATATCATCCTTCTCTTTTAGCTTAATGTTCAAGAAGTCTTCCCTTCTTTTTGCTTCCTCTCTTTCTATTTTGAGAGAAATTATCTTCTTTTGTAGATTCTCATTTTCTTCAATGGCACTCATTAGCAAACTATTTATGTTTCTTTCATCTTCTAGTTCTGAGTCATCATCATTTGTAAATGCCATGAATAACGTTTCTTTGCTTCCAACATAATTACTTTCCTCATCTGATTCATCATCGCTTTCTTTGTAATGATGCACATTTCTAGTTGATTTCCTTTTTATGACTACAAATTCATCTTCATCAGACTCATCTTGTTTGGAGAAGAAGTTCTTCTTATTAAACCCTTTCTTTTTGTACATCATTCTTTTAGAGTCCTTTTCATCATCACTATCATGTTTATGAGGACATTTTGCAGCGTAATGACCTATTCTTCCACAATTGAAACAAATAAGAGGGTACTTACCTTTTAGCTTAGATCCCCTTTTTAGTCTTCGTACAAATTGAGCTAATTCGTTTTTAGTACAGATTCATCGTTGTTGCAATTCCATCATTTTCCTTCTTTTGTAGATCTTGAGGCTTTGAAAGTTGCTTCTTTGAAATTTGGGATCCCTTTCCTCATCTCATAGGCAATAAGAATTCCATGAAGTTCATCCATCTTGACAGTATCTAGGTCCTTCATTTCTTCTATGGTACTTACTTTGGAGTCAAATTTGTCAGGAAGTGATCTCAAAAATTTTTGAAAAATGGTGCTTTCTTCAATATTTTCCCCTAGTCCTTTAAGAGAGTTAACCACTTCAGCTACTCTGAGGAAGTATGAGCAATATCTTCTTCATCATCCATATTCAGACTCTCGAATTGTCTTCTATAGGTTTGAAGCTTTGCCTTCTTAACTTTGGAGTCCACATCATATACAAAAACAAATTTATCCCATACTTCTTTGGCTGAGTCACAGTTCATGACTTTCGTAAATTCGGAATCGGTGATTCCACTAGTGATGGAATTTAAAGCTTTGGCATTAGCAATGTAGGCTTTTCTTTCATTTTGATTAGTTGGAAGACAGTCAGGAACTTTGTACCCATCCAAAACAGAGTGCCATACTTCAGGGGCAAGAGACATTAGATAGTAGGACATCCTCTTTTTCCAAAAACTAAAATTTGTTCCATCAAAGATAGGCAGTTTTCCGGTTACTTCCATGTTCTTCATTGTGCCTAAGAATCCTTCTTCTAGTTGTTAGGCTGATAATGAAGAAGCTGGCCCTGATACCAATTGTTGGAAATACTGAGAGGGGGGTGAATCAGTATTTCTTTTCAATTGTTAATTATTGCCAGTTAGATTCTTCACAATTAAAGACAGAGAGGTGTATAATGATAATATTAAAGATTAATAGGAATTTCAATCCCCTTTCTAATAATAGTATACAATAGATGAGTGAGGGCACCAACCTGTTTCCAAGCACCAACTTGGACTTTGATGAGGCTCCGACCTCTAGGGCTTTAACCCAATCTTCTCAAGGCACCAGCCTTGTGTTTAAGAGCTCCTACTCCAAGGGCACCAATCCTTCTTTGCTTGGTTCAATAGAGAATGTGAATAGTGCTTACTTGAATGTTCTTGACATATTCATCATTGTATTACTTCTTCCAAAATTCTTCACTTCACTCTCCACTTGTCTTCATCACTGTATTATTTCTTCCAAAAAAAATTCTTCACTGACTTCATTGTCCACTTGTCTTCATCATTGTTCAAGTCTTCAAATAGTTCATACCTCTAATATCAAGTATGTGATCACTGTTTCGAGTCCCTCAAGGTCACAGGTCTAAGGTACTAGTCCATCCACTGCACCGAGTTGTTGTGACTATCAAGGATGCCACAGGTATCTTCAAATCATTGCTACAATAATCTGCTCCCCAAACTGTTCTTAATGGTGACTGCTCTTAATCAGTTAAAATTTTGCTGCTAAAGGTTCGGGCTCCACAAGTATGCCTTCAAGGTGCTGCTGTCCGAGCTTCTAAAAAGGAGCTGCCACAAGTCCGAGTATAGCCCTTTGCAACAGCCTCACTACAGGCCCGAAAGTCTGAAGTTGTTCAAGAAGAATCCGCTGTCTTATTAACCTCAAACCCAAATCAGATATATCTCTCACTTCTTCAATGTTCACGAGTTGTGAACAGTGGTATTAATTTTGTGCTTATCACCAAATTTCTGTGTTCCAAAATGAAGACCGAAAACCTTGTATATATAGTCTTATTTTGATGCTGAATGAAAAGACATGTTTCCACACGCAAGCCGACAAGGGATGGCTAGAACAGGTCGGCTCCAAGACCAGAATAATTTCCTTAACTTGAAAAATTCATATCCCAAACTGCTTGGAGTTTTGGGGCGTGTAAGGGCTCATTAGAAAGGGAAAATTATGCTCTAAAAGATGGTGAAGGTCTCACAAAGAAATTTTGCTTCTAAGATCGTGAAACATATTTTTCTTTGTGACTGTCCTTAAATTTTATGCATAAAAAGATTGAGACAACATGAGAAATGTTTGGGGCAGCGTGGCTTCTACATTCTTTGGTTTCTTCATTGTTATTAATGCCATGTAGCATCATGTATCAACAATGTCATCATATACTAATGCAGTGATATGTCATAGTGCAGCCTTCATCTCAGTCAAAGTCATATTGACATCAATGACAATCTAAATTAACAGAAGCAGTAGCAAACCCTCCCAAAAATTACGTTGTCCAGGCCAGGAAGGCAATCCAGCGCAGAGAAGGCTCCCTCTGAGAGAGTTGACAAAGGGGTAGGCTTTTTCAGTTGCAGAAGAGGCAGTGTAGCTTTAGGACGCAGTCACTGCACAGCAGTAAGCGTTGGTAAATAAGCGTCAGAAAATTTCTGAAAAACACAGATTGGGGGATTTTTTGACCTCAAAGAGTTTCTCACTCAAAGAAGTTGAGTTTCTCCTGTGCAGCAGCAGAAGTAGTGACTTACTCCACAAGGAGTGTGTAAGTCTAGCTGAGCAGAGCATTAGAGGAATAAATCGACAGTTGAGGAGATGGCCAGCAACGGATTGCGTGACCAAGATAGATTGGAGGGTGCCTCCAACTATGTTATTTGGAAATCGAGGATTGAGTTTCTCCTTGATGAGCATGATCTAAAGGCCCTCATAGACAGTGCAATTGGAGAACCTATTGATGCAGCACACCTGAGAGCATTCAAGATGAATATGGCAAGAGCCAAGCGATTGATCTTAGATGGTGTGAAGGATCATATCGTACCTCACATAGCAATAAAGAACACTACTAGAGAGATGTGGGTAGGGCTAGAAAAACTATACCAAGGATCTTTCGAGCAACGGAAGATGTATCTAGAGGAGATGTGTAATACCAGGATGAAGAAGGGAGAGTGTTTTGACTCCTTCCTGTCTCGTATTCAGGATAACTGAGACTAGCTGTCAATAGTGGGATCAACTCCCAAAGACTCAGAGCTGGTAAGGCTCACTCTAAACTCAATTTCAGAAGACTATCAGGTCTTTCTCCAGAGCATTCTGGGCAGAGAAAGGCTTCCAGGATGGGAAGCGATGTGGGCAGTCTTAAAGCAAGAAGCGCTGAGGAGAGATCTCCTTAAAATCCATATGGAGGATAGCAGCAGCGATTCGAAAGTCAAGAAGGAGGAAGAAGATAACATTGCCCTTACAATAAAGGGGCAACAGAAGAAGAAGGATTTGTCTAAGATCAAGTGCTTCAAGCGTGGGGAAATGGGACATAATGCGACACAGTGTCCTCTTAAGAAAAAGGATAAAGAGGAGAAGCAAGATCCTCAAGCAGGAGCTCCCAAGATTGAGGCGGAATGAGATTGTGCTATGTTAGCTCATATTTCAAAAGGAGAGAAGTGGGGTGACTTGGAGTTGTAGATCCAGAATCTACAACTAGCAGGATCCTTAACTATTTCTAAACTCTTGGATCACATGTGAGCTACGGCAACCTCAAGACAGTAGCAGGATGGACAGTTGCAGCAGAAGATGAGAAGAGACATTGCATTGGCTAGAAGTACTAGAGCCTGATCAGCGCAGAGAGGGAGCAGCAGCAGCAACAGTTGAGCAGTAGCAACGCAGTGCACAGTGGTGCAGCGCAGTGCAGTGCAGTGCTCACACAGTGCAGTGCAGTGCTCACATCAGTGCAATGCAGTGCTCACACACAGTGCAGAGCGGCATCAGTGAGCTAGTGCAGAAGTTACCAGCAGTCAATCTTATTTTCCAAATGCAGATTTACTTGTGCAATTTCGGATGTTTTTCTGTTGCAATTAGCAACAGTGCAACAATGCAGCAGCAGCAGCAGCAGTAGTTGAGCAGCAGCAGCAGAGGAGTAGCAGCAACGCAGTGCACAAGTGGTGCAGCGCAGTGCAGAGTAGTGCTCACACAGTGCAGAGCAGTGCTCACATAGGGCAGCAGCATGGTTGCAGAATTTAGAGGGAGCTGCAGTACAGTGGCAGTTGGCAGCAATATGCAGAGTCAGCAGTAGTACAAATGCAGCATTTTTTGTGCAGTGTTGGTGAGCAGCATCAACAGCACAGTAGCAGATGTTCCAGAAGTCAGAGTAGCACATTGAGTTGTCTTGCTAGAACACTTTCCTCTTTAAGAGGGAGTGTTGATTTATGGTAGCATCGGATGTGTTCTAGCCTTATAACTTTGTATATAGGCTAAGACACATGTATTCCATAATACCCAGAAATGGTTTTGGAAAATTCCACTTAGAGATGATTTAATTAAATTAATTAATCGTTTTTTAATGTTTTCCTAAGTCTAAACTTAGGGAAATTGATTAATTAAAGGGTATTAATTAAATCTAGTGTGAATATTCTAGATAAAATCATGGATCACCTCCAAGTTAATCTTAGCCCTTGATTATGTTTTAATCTTGGTCGTTGAAGGGTCAACCGAAGAATATAAGAAGGAAGGTGAGGGGCCAATGGAAATCAAATTTGAGCACATTAAGCATTTGGCATTTTCGAGTTTGTGTGAGGAGACACATCTTTTGGTCATAATTGAATCACTAGGGCAGGGTTTGCTTAGTGATTTTGATTCAGTGATCAGATCCAGAGAGGGGCAGATGCAGTAACTGGTCAGGAGGACCAGGAGTACATTTCAGAAAGAGGCAGCAGTAACACAAAGTGAGGCAATGCGGTTTTCTGAAGGGGTGATGCAGTCCTTGAAGGGAATCATGCAGAAGTGACGCAATGCCTTCCAGAGTCAGTCCGGAGATAGCTAGTGGCTAGGGTTTCTGAGCCAGGAGGGCCAAAACTCAGTCTCAGATCAGCTTGATCAGTTGCAGAGAGAGATGACGCAGTTCCTCAACTTGCCCACGCAGGCTTATGCAGTTCCAGCATAGACAATCACGCAAAGGCAGAGAGGGGCTTCACCAGTGCTGTTTAGATCAGTCGGGGACTTGCAGAGTGAGGTATATCTCACAATGTCATCAGTTGTCTAGATTCCTCTAAAGGGTGAGCCATATATTGGCACCCTATTTGTACTCAATATTATGTTTCTTAATAATATAAACCCCCCAAATCTGCTGCACTGATTTTCCCGAGTTGGGTTTTTCAGGGGACTTAGTCCAAAAATAATTGTGTCAAATGTGGATGTTTTTCATTGTATTTTGTTCAGTTTTTTTCAGCACTTAGATTTATTCCGCAACATTATTTGTGTAGGCTGCTTCAATAATTACTTTGGTATTTCACTGTAATGAAATAATTATGAAAAATAATAGAAGTAATTCAGATTTGTTGCAGTAGGAATTCAGATTTAGGATTTTTCACACAGACGATTGCTCCCCGTTGGAGAGGCGGGGCTTATGTCATCATCCCAGCCCTTACAGATGGTGTACAAGCACTTCTGGTCCATTTAGAGACACATGAGGATGACCTTGTGCTCACACACCCACTTGGGAGCACAACTTTCTTGGAGAACAAGGGGCCACCCCCTTGTCCACTATGATGAAAGTCTATTTATGCATCATGGCACCCTTTGGACTTCATTTGGCCTCCTCAAAGGCCCAACGATTCAATTTATTGATCATTCAACACTCTTGAGAGGCTTATTCATGTATTATTGAGCTATTTGGTGGGCTTGTCACCAAAATTTAGTGTTATTTTGCACATTATTTTATTCTATGGGCTAAATTAGGCCTAATTAGCTAAATTGAATTCATTAGGAAATTTATAAATAAAAGTGAGATGAATCATTTGTATGATCATCACCTGAGTTGGATGATTATCTTTTGGTAGAATTTCGCTATTCTTTTTAGAGGACGAAATTGGATGGATGGATGAATTTTGATGTTTGGATCTCTTCATTTTTGTCTTGGAACTTCTATATTGGCATATGATGATGACTGGATATACTTGTTCTCACATGTAAGTACGTTTTAATGCTATTTTGTCACTCTTTTTATGTCACATGCATGTTGTTGGGGATTTTCACTATACTAGGAATAAATTTGTTGTTTCGCTCGTCTAAAATGGTGTAAATTTGTCTCTTTATAGCGTTACATCATGTCATGGTCCATGTTTGAATAAGTCAATGTTCCTAGAGATATTTTGTTAAAATTTTATCTTGATAATTCATCACATGTTGCATATTGAAGTATAAAGACCTTAAAGCAATTGTTAATGCCCTAATTTCCATGCGAAATTTGTTTATAGGCCTCCTTGACTAAGTGAATCTATTCCAATCATTGAAATATCCTTGACTCCATTCCCCCCAAAGGATTAGGTACTAGTCCTCCATATGTCCCATAAAGCGTATTTTTTTCTCACCTCCTCTCTTTCTTTCAACACCCAACCTACATAGGTCACCT
Source organism: Pinus albicaulis (assembly GCA_034641835.2). Lineage (NCBI taxonomy): Eukaryota > Viridiplantae > Streptophyta > Pinopsida > Pinales > Pinaceae > Pinus > Pinus albicaulis. Next base: position 1,304,925,839 of record CM076580.1, read on the forward strand.
AGGGCATCACTTATCTTACATCCTAGCCATCCAAATATTCGATTTTTTGTCCACAACTGCATTGGAGTTTACTCTAGAGCCCCTCCAAATTTGAAACAAATCCGACGGTGGGATCTCATGATATTGCAAGCCTTAGCTCAAGGACCATTTCTTGCCCTAGGTTTCCCTTGGCTAGTGACCTCATTGGGATTATTACATCAAATTCAAAGAAAATTTCTCCTTTAATCCCTTTCTCCCTCTCAATTAGGTCAAGCACACCCTTGGTTGATTAATTCCATCCCCTTGACCTAATTTTGGGTCCACTTGGTCCCGTGTGGTCCCACGAACTTTTGAACATAACTCCACAAAGACCACTTGGAATCCAAGTTTCCATAAGGATTTTAGGGTCTAGGAATCTTCTTGACAACTCATACACTCAAACCCTAGACCTTGGAATTCTCCAAACCCCTTCTTAGAGAGCCTTTCATCTTGCTTTACAAGCTTGGAGATTCAGCTAACAAGATCTCAAGAAAAGTCAAAGGAACAGTGAAACAGAGTAATGGAACAGTGCAGAAAAATGATCAATTTATAAGTCAATCTTTTATTAAGGTGAAGACAAAATTTGATGGAGGTCATATTTTTGAAGTTAAGTTAGCATGTTTTTTTTGAGATAATATCAGCCCTTATGAATTTTAAGTATCCCTAACTTACAAATTTTGAAGACTATTTTGAAAATCAGCTTGCACAGTAGTTTTGTAGTGCGCTACGAAACTGCTGAAGAAGTCCTTTGCACATTTAAATATAAATTTTGGAGGGAATTTTGATGATATTTTGGTTTAAATCTGCTAGTGGAAGCATGAATATAATAGATGGAGGTTCTAATGAAGAAAACAGGTGAAAATATGATTAAAAGGAAAGGTTTTACATCGAGCTACAAAATGCGCTAAGAAAACAAGCTACTTTCG